>APFE030447100.1:70765-157895 GCA_000404065.3 Pinus taeda
AATAAATAATGTTGAGGTCTTGCATAATACGGTCCATGCATATTGCGAAGGAACCCCGACCCAAGTGAAGCAACTGATTTTTACCTAGGAAGTGGAATTAAACTTGAAAGCTAAGCTTGAGCCGCCAACAGAGGATTTGAGTGATTTGATCCATGATCCTGTGACCGCCTCACTTTGTATAAACAATTTTTTCATCTCTTCTGGCTTGTGAAATGTATTATAGCTAAAATACATTTAGCTAAATTATAAATATAAAAAGGCTTCATATTACACAATATGAAATGTCCTTTGTATGACAAGAGCATGTGAATAGTGAGAGTCTATGCATGCCAATAATAATGAAAGTAACTAAACCACGATGAGCTACAATCTATAGATGGTTTAAGCTGCCATTGGACCTCCTTAGGCCTAAGTTATAGATAACTAACACCCATTTTCCTTTTCACACCTAACATGTAGGTTCACCCTAATTTTCTTACCCTCTAAAACAACTCCTAGAAGTTTCAAGTAGTTATGTTCCCATATTATGTTTAATAAATTTCCTCTTGCTAGCCTTCAGATCACTTGAAAAGTCATCCAAGGTTCATTTTGAGGGGCTTCAATCTTACTCCTTGTAAGAATGCTTTGCAGGCAGACCTCCCACCCCCTTTTCCTCCTTCAAATGTTACTCAACGTGATTGATGAAATATTTATACTCACATGTTTTTTCATGTGAAACAATGGCCACATCACCCTCTCCATTTAATTATATCACGTTTAGAGGGTGGCAGGCATGGTCCCCCAGTTCAATGATATCCACAAAAGACGCCCCCATCGGGGAGTCCTATTTTCCGTTACCAGTTATCCATTGAGAATTATATTTATCATCTTCCAAAATATTATGTAGATTATTGTCTTAGTCTAATTAATATTCTAGAGACCAACTTGCTTCAAAACATATTCTTGTTTGAACGCAACCCAGATTGGCAAAGAAGTCTATAGTTTGATTTCTTGTCCTCCAACTATGAGACATAATGACATAATTGAGGGATAAAAGAAACTTCCAAATTCAACAAATAACATTTATAAATCTCAATCTCTTGGAGATTTATTCTAATAAAGAACCTTTGTATTAACTTTTGGGAAGTTTTGATAACTAATTGAGAGTATCCATCTATTTGAATATTAGAATATCCCATTGAAGTTTCCAGCTTGAGACCCCTTTCTAGTGTTACAAATTAAACTTCATTGTTACTATTTATATTGTAATTTGTTGCATATATCCATAATATGGTATACATCAAATCCCTTAAAAGACCTCCATACCCCAGCCATACCAAGATTTCCTCTCAAATTTGCATCAAAGTTGAGCTTCAAAAATCTCTCAAGGTTTCAAGAGTAGGAGGTGGGCATAGAAGTCTAAGGACGGAGAGGTTTCCATGATGAAGGGGATAACATGGAAGGATAATGATCCAAGTTATTCAAGATAGCACATTCTTGAGGTTGGGTCTTCCAATCATCTTGAAACCAAGTCTCAACTAAAATAGTTTATTTGATGTTGTGCTTAATAATATACCAAAATTTATGTTTTGTATCGTGCTTATTTTTTAAAATCCTTCTATTTTTTTCCTTCCAAATAGCCAACATGAAAAGCCTAAAAAATATGAACCACACGCTTTTTACCATAGGATAGGACAATACATTTTTTCTCCATCGTTCCAAAGTTTCAATCAAACTGTGATGGGGAAGATGTTCTATTATTTCTTCTTATTTCCCACACATAATACAAAAGGAAGGGTCATGGAATCCTTTTCAGTGGACATGATCCCATGTCAAAATCCAAAGTCACCTCACCAACCATAAAAAATGTGCTACCTTGGGCCACAATTGTGCCCTCCATATTTTCATCCAAAGGTGCTATTGATGTAGAGTATGATGCTCAACAAGTAATGAGTAATATTCCTTAAGAGTAAAACATACCTCTCATCTGATAATCTGACAGCAAAGTATTTGATTCTATATCAAAGGATATTTTCCAATTATATATCTCTTAATAAAGGGTATGCCATTATGCCATGATAGGAGATATCAATTACTATTCCTATTTTTAATAGATCCACCATTGAGTATCCTCTCTCCCTATTTCCAGATGTTTGTGACCTTTGAGCATCTTTGTTCAGTGGTAACTGAAACTCCCCACCTGACATTTACCCACTTTTACAAATTACTAGGATAAACATGACTTGAGAATTAATATGCATGACCCAACATCCAAGATCCATTTATGGAAGTTGGGTTCATTTTTTTGTGCTTTCATCCATGGAATTGCTATAGGATTTTTAAGGCTAGCCTATAGGCCAACTGTCTAGAACTGTCGAGAACTTTATCAATATTATATATGATACAAATCTTGGGGGGAGGCCCCCAAGATCTAAATAATTGAAATGTTAGAAGAAAAGAGGAGAACACATAGTAAACAAAACTACAAAGAAACTTTTATTAAAACAAAGAATAAGTATAAAAGTTACATTGTGTTGGATAATCTATCCTTTTACAAAATGTGATTTGTTACTTATATCCTTTTTTAGTTACAATACCATGGGTGGTTAAATACCATGGATGAGCGAATACCATGGGTAGATATCACTTACAATACCATGGGTGGATGAATACCATGGATAGATTCCACTAACAATACCATGGGCAGATAAATACAATGGGTGGATGAATACCATGAGTGGATTCCATTTTCCATTTGGATTATTCTTCCCCCATTAAGAAGAAATGGTCTCCATTGCATGAAGTTACCTATTGAGAAGGCTTTTTTGAATATGAAGAGCCACCTAATATAATGCTTTTGTGTGGTTAACCCATAACTATTATGAATGAAAATCTGATGATAGAGATATCATGTAATGCTTGTGACCCACTGTGATACTAGTAGTGTGTGACCTAGTAAATGGAACTCAATGAAGTGTGAGTTTTTGAATGACCCATAACCATGACAAACAAAGATCCAAATATAGATATACCCTGTAATTGTTGTGACCAACTATGATACTAACAGTGCGCAGCCTAGAAAATGGACTTTGATCAAAACAGTTTTGTATGGTTGACCCATAACCTTGGGTTTGTGGGTGACCCAAAGCTATGATGCTTGTAAGTGTGCTTGGTAAAAGAATGGTGGTTTGTCTTTATATTCTCCTATCCAATGAGATGTTGTAAAGTCTTCTTTCACTTTATAGACCTCTTGTTGTAAAATTGTTGATAGCTTTGGCCACAGGTGATGAAATCAAATTCCGTTAAAGACCCATTTTAGGTATTGAAGAGATATTTCCATTGATATAAGACAATTTAAATTTGATGAACTTTGGAGTGAGAAAATGATTCCATAAATTCATGGTATGCAAGTTCATGTAATGTTCCACACATGTGTAGCATCAATTTCTAATATTTCTCAAACCAGGAAATGAAATAAAATTACGTGAGAAAACGATTTGAGCTAATAGAAAATAATTTCAGATGAGTTATGTTTCACCTTCTAAAATCATCTCTGGAAGTCTTAGCACTCTCATGAAGTTTTATGAAGATTTCTGCAAAAATTTGAAACTGAAATATGCTTCAAACCCTCATTCCCATGGAGTTGTAACCTGGCTATGATACCACTAATCCAAATCTTGGGGGGAGACCCCCAAGATATAAAAATTTGAACTATCAAAAGAAAAAAAGAGAACACATAGTAAACAAAACCACAAACAATTTTTTTATTAAAACATAGAACAATTGTAAAAGCTACATTGTGGTGGACAATCTGCCCCTTTACAAAATGAGAATTGTTACTTTCATCCTTTTTAGTTGAAATACCACTGGTAAATTCCATTTGTGGGTAAATATCATGGGTAAATGAATACCATGGGTAGATGCCACTTACAATACCATGGGTAAATTCCATGTTGGGATGAATACCATGGGTGAATGAATACCATGGATAGATGCTACTTACAATACCATGGTCGGATAAATACCATAGGTGGATGAATACCATGGGTGGATGCCACATTACATTAGGATCACTATATAAAGATTGAAGCTCTAAATCTAAGCTTTATCCTTTCTCAAGCTTACATAACACATAACATTCATTTATACAACCCCTTTGTAATCATATTACTTGTTGATCATGAATGCATATCCGTTCACTATGTCATTAGTTTCATTAAAGGTTCATCAAGAAGGCTACTACCCCCTCATACTAGCTTCAATAAATACATATTAGCTTATGCATCATATAAAACATTCAATATCCTATTAGCCATGAGAAATATCAATAACAAGAGCTCTTCACATCATAACAAATATACCATTCATGTAACCAACATTTCCCCATAATGAAGTTATGACAAACTAGTCATATAATCACAGAATAAACAAAAACTTGTTATCATTGATATAATTAAAGAATAACACATAATAACATATTCATAGTGCCAACCAAGTCAGGTACTTCCATGTACTACCCAACCATAGATTGGGTTGAACCAAATATTTGTTCCAGTCAATCATTGTCATGCCATATTCTAGGCATGAATGTGGGATCACATGGGATAAACCACAACATAAAAATACAAAGAATCCACATGAAACCACCTCCACCCTCATGCCATAGTGATTTCACAAAATATCGGGTCCAGAAATCACCAAAACCAATACAAGCTTAGATGCCCCATAATTTACTCACCAGACCCAGAGGAATTTTCTTATCTCCATCCACCTGTCAATTTCTTCCCAGAAAAAACCATCTCTCCACTCAACTCTTGTTATTTTCTTGATACCACCTCAACCAGGATCCCACTACATCATGGCTACCTAAGAAATTACATAAGGCGAGCTTGCACATGATTTTCAATCCAGGCAAATCCCATGCCAATGACAACAAAAATGACAAATAAACTAACGCATGAATGATGCATTGAAATCCCAACAAGATAACGAACACATATATTGTTACCTGCAATTCGACAGCTATTTCTTGCCTTTCTTGATACTATCATAATCTTCTTCTTGGCTTCCCTTGAATTCCTCTTGCACTCCTTTGGATTTCCTTACTTGTCACTTGCTTGTGTCTTTTTTGTGTTCCTATAGTGTCCTCTTTCCTCTTTCCTTACTTTTCCTAAAAGCAATGCTAGAATGTTGTCTCTCCAATTTCGTTTTATTTTTCTTTTCTTTTCCTTCATTTTCCCTTGCATGCATATTCTTTTACTATTTTACTCATTTTCTTGTTTCTTCCTATTCCCCACTTGATAAAGTGGAATTTCCTCATTTTCCTTTATTACTTTTGCACTTTTCCTCATGTCCTTGCTAGCCCATAATAAATTAAATTTTCATTTATTTCCTTTTGCCTCTTGTCAATGCCAATTCCAATATACATAGCCAATAATAAATAATTAGACACAAGCATATCCGAATGTAATTTTTCCCCCTCATTCAGCCTAGAATATGCCTACCATGAACTTGGTTTGATTTTTTATTTTATAATGTCCATAATATTATTTATTTACATGGAATTTTAAGTTGAGGCTGTTACAAACCCCTACCCCTTGTGGGAACACTGTATTCAACATTCTTATGACTCTTATGAAAAAAAAAATATTGTTGAAGGCATGAAAAACATAATACTTATTGAAGCTTTAGCCCCAAGGGTTAGCTCAATTGGTCAAGTCAGGGCCTCACCAAATGGGAGGTCACAGGGTCAATTCTCGAAAGTTCTTGGGGTCAGGTCTTGCAGTAAGCCGAGGGGTGTCAGACTAGATTTTTCCCATGGATGTAGCACCACCAGTTGATCAAAGGTGTTCGTGAACCACGCCCAAATAATAATAATAATAATAATAATAATAATAATAATACTTATTGAAGCTTTATAACATAGCTCAATGCAATATTTACAATGACAAACAAACACACACACACACACGTGCATATACATCATATCACCTAATGTTGGGTCTTGAAATCACCAAAACTAATACAAGCTTGGACACCTTATAATTTCTTCACCATACCCATAGGAATTTTCGTATCTCCAGCCATTTGTCAAGAGCTTCCTGGATAAAACCATCTCCACCCTCAACTCTTTCTATTTTTTTGATACCACCTCAACCAGGATCCAAAATCTACCGACAATCCAATGCTTAATCAAACAAGGAACCCACTACATAATAGATATCTAAGAAATGGCATAATTCAAGGTTGTACATGAGTGAAAATATAGGAAAATCCCATTCCAATGACAAAAAAAATGACCAATAAACCAATTCATGAATGATGCATTCAAATCAATTCCACAACTTTTCTCTCCCCTTTCATGCTGCTATATAAATCTTCTTCTTGGTTTCCCTCAAATTCCTCTTGCACTCCTTTTTATTTCCTTTCTTTTCACTTTCTTTTGTACTTTTAGTGTTCCTATAGTGTCCTATTTCCTCTTTCCTTTCTTTTCCTAAAAGGAATGCTAGAATGTTGTCTCTCCAATTTCTTTTACTTTTTCTTTCCTTTTCCTTCATTTCCCCTTACATGCATATTATTTTACTATTTTTCTCATTTTCTTGTCTCTTCCTCTTCCCCATTTGATAAAGTGGAATTTCTTAATTTTCGTTTATTGCTTTTGCATTCTTCCTAATGTCCTTGCTAGTTTGTAATAAATTAATCTGCCACTTATTTCCTTTTGCCACTTGAGAATGCCAATGCCAATTTCCATAACCAATAATAAATAATTAACCACAAGTAGATCCAAATGCAATGTTTTCCCCCTCATTCACCTTGGAATACATGTCCCATGACCTTGGTTTCATTTTTTATTTTATAATGTCAACATGTTATTTATTTACATGGCATTTTAACCCTAGGCTTGTACAAACCATGTTAGACAATTGTCATTGTCTGGATGTTGAGTGCCTATGAGTGTGTTGACATTGATTTCAACCGAATTATCATGGTAATTCAGGGCTCAGGAGGAATCCCATATTTCCTAGTACTCTATAGAGAATCATCATAGGATTAGGCTTACTAGAGAAGCCATAAAATTATGACTATGGTGGTTGGGAATTCAAGATTCCAGGCACAAGAAGAAGAGTCAAGCAGAAAAGAGTGGAAGAGAGTTCAAAACCATTTTATAGGTATAAAATTGGCTCAAAGCCTACATCATACCCTCTCCATTGAAAATTTCTCTGAAAGAGCTTTCCAGTGTTTTGTTGAAGTCAAAAAATGGACTCCTGGATCAAAATTTATGGTCTGCCAAATTCAAGGCCCTGAAGTCCTAAGCAGGCCGATATATCAGAGGTTGGAAGAATATCAGAACCTCAGAGAAAGCTATATTAGAGTTCAATAAGTAGATGAATGAATATCGTAGGTCAAAGCACATTAGGACCTGATATCAGAACCTCAGAGTAGGTTATATCAAAGGTCAAAGCACACCAGGACTCGATAACGAAACCTCAAAATAGGTCATATCAGGATATGAAAATATTTGAGGCCATAAGAACATCAGAGATTGGACCATATCAAAATATTGGGACCTCTTAAGTCCTTATTATTGAAACTCATTAAAAGTGCCAAGGTATCTGATGGTGTAGACGTACAAAGGATTTCGATGCAGGACCATGGACAAAGGAGGATGTTTCTCTCTCCTCAGACAGGACACATGGAAGCTTGTGATTGTCATTGAGAGCTGAAGTGGAAATTGACGTCGGCATGATGTGGTAGTACAATCAACACGTGGCAGCTTGTTTTGGCATTTTCAGTGACACAATGGGGAAAATAAGAGTGACACATGTCACCATTTATAAGGAACAATGTGGAGAAACAACATAGGCATGATTTCATCTTGAAGATCATCATATCAGAGGTTGAGGACCTCGTAACTCCTGTGTAAATGGAATTTGAAATCATTATGATAAAAGGGGGCTCTGATATTCTCTGCCACATAGCCATGTGGAGACAAAAGGAGCTAAGGGATAAAAAGAGGGAGTTAAAACCCAATCGGGACTTTCAAAGCATTTCAATATGAAGTGGTTCTAATATAACGCTACAGTGGGATGCTAAGACAACTGTCACAAGTCTAGTATTATCATAAAGAAAGCATTCAATGAGCTAAATGTATCAGAGGTGTGTGATATCGTAACGTTTCTTTTGAATGAGTCTTCGTTGTAACAATACAGTGAGTTAAATGGATGAATGGGCTGGTCAATGGAGATTAAATACAAATTAACAAAGTTGGTTTATAGAGCAATAGGATTTGAAGAAACTCCTGAGACAAGGAAATGAGGATAATGGTCCACAAAGAATATCTGAATAAATGGAGAAAACCATCGTCTACCTCATGCGCACGTCTTGTAGATTTAAATGAGGAACATAATGGCCATTCTTGATTACTTTCAAACTCTATGGAGCAATGAATAAGCATGGGAAGTCATGGTAGAGTGTGCAAACTGACTAAGAATAATTTACAAGTACGGAGGATTACACATGGAGTCAATGAAGAACTTGGAAGCCCATCCTTATGTTTAATGCCATGAATATATTCAACCTTCAGAAGGAATTGTAGGAGGAGGCATACTGAGGTACACTTAGGAGGTGTAGACATAGGAAACAAAGACAACATTATGCAGTGTGCACCATATGATCAAAACCATAAATTTCCATCGAGAAAGGTAGAGGGGAAGAGTGTATGGTTGTTGTGTTAAGGAGTGTGAGCAGCAATAGTTTTGTGTAACAAGTGCAAGAGGAGAGGCGAATGGTGTGTAGTTGTGAGCATGTGCGAGAGAAGGAAAAGGGTTGAGGATATGCTATTATGAGTAGAGGATAGAGTGATACTAAATGAGGCTGAGGGATTATGTGGAACAATAGAAAACTGAGGGAAAAAGTTGTTTCTACAACTAGCCGGATTGTTAATTTATATGTAAATTTATAGCATGCATTCATAAGAGGTTGGTGGCTCTTGGAAAGTTGGTTCATGCTAACCTAAGGGGGTTGGTTCCTCTTCTTAGTGTGTTCTCACAAAAAAACTGATGTAATTAAGTAGATTCTTAATTTGCATCATAAACAAACAAGAATTTGATGGTTGTTTCCCTCTGGGTTTCCAAGTGAAAACACCAATGTCAAAATGTGTGTGCTACTTATGTGATTGGTTTTCTGAACATATGAATGCTTAAAGTTTTTGCTCACATTATTTATGAAAGAATTGTCTCATAAGTAACAAAAAATAAAAAGGACCAAAAGCATATTCAAGAGAAAGATTTAAGAATCTCACTATTACTTACTGTCCCCCCATCTCAGTAATTCCTTATTCCAAAAAACCCCTCCATCTTGGGGGAACATTGTCCTTGGTGTTATTATGACTCTTATGAAAAATCAAAATTATTGAAAGCATGACAAACATACTTCTTATTGAAGCTTTATAACATATCTCAATCCAAAATTTACAGTTATATATATAGGCACATTTTCTTCTACCAACAAATAAAGAAGGATATAATGCTCACATCTGATCAGCCATCTCCCATGTCACTGCATCAGGCCCCAAGTGCTCCCATTGCACTTTAACTTGATCGATTTCTCAGTTCTTGAGCATGAGCTTCTTCTGCTATAGGATGCATTAAGGCTCTAGATAAAACTATCCTTGTGGTTCCAAGTGTAATACATACCAATCAATCACATGATCAACATCTTGTATTTATCTTTTAAGTAGAGAAACATGAAAAACATCATGAAGTTTCACTAATGGAGGAAAATCAAGTTTGTACACCATTGGTCCAATCCTCTCGAGGATCTCAAAATGCCCACAATAATGAGGTGTAAATTTGGCACATGATTCAATCTTCAAGGAACTCTTCTTGGGATTGATAAACAAGTACACATGCTCTCCAATCTAAAAATCCTTTAATACTCTATGATGATATGCGTAGCTCTTCTACCTATCATGTCTTTCCTTCAAATTCTTTTAAATAACATGCATCTCCTGCTCCATATCTCTCAACATATCTATTCCAATAAACACCTTTCTCACTGGACTAGTCAAGATGATAGGAGTACCACAACTCCTCCCATAAATAGCCTCAAATGAATTCAACTTCAAGGATTCCTGATACCCATTATTATATGAAAACTCCACCAATGGTAGATACTCCTCCCACTTACTTTGTTTATGCATGAAATGCATCCTCAACATATCCTCAAGGATCCTTTTTATTATCTATGTCTACCCATCTATTTGCTGATGATAAGCTATATCGAAGGCTATCTCTATCCCCAAGCCTACAAATAATTCCTTCCAAAAATTGGAGGGGAACTTGGCATCTCTCCCCAATATAATCCTCTTGGGAATTCCATGCAACCTCACTATCTCCTTAATGAATATTTGAGCCACTGCGTTAGATGAATTAGTATACTTTATTGCAATGAAGTGATCTACCTTGATCAACCTGTTAACCACAACCATGATGGATTCATTCTGCCTCAATGTCCTTAACAATACTATAATAAAGTCCATGTAAATGACCTCCCATTTCCATTTTAGAATTGAAATAGGCTACAAAAAACAAACTAAAAGATTGCATTGAACTTTCACATGTTGAAAGTGCA
Organism: Pinus taeda; assembly: GCA_000404065.3. Taxonomy (NCBI): domain Eukaryota; kingdom Viridiplantae; phylum Streptophyta; class Pinopsida; order Pinales; family Pinaceae; genus Pinus; species Pinus taeda. The sequence goes on from APFE030447100.1 coordinate 81,377, forward strand.
AGCACTTAGAAACAAACTCAGCCACCTCTTTCTTCAAGTTAGGAAAATAGTAGAAATTCTAAATAGTTGTCAAAGTATTCTGATATCTTGGGTGGCCTAATTATGGATTGACATGAAACTCTCTCAAAATAAGCCTCTTCAATTCACCACTATCACACACATAAATCCCACCCCTAAATCTAACCAAGCCATCTATTGCGAGGTGATACTAATCATCCTTATCACCCTCACCTTGTTGTTACAACTTTTTCTTAAGCTACAAAACCTCTCATCATGTTGCCTTTCATGTAAGATCCATTCTCTCAAATCTGTCCCATAAGATCTGATAACTGAAAAAAGATTCACGTACTAAGAGCATGCACAAAATGGTTCTCCTTGCCTTTGATATACTTAATTTCAAATTAAAACTCACTATGAGTAGCTAACCATCTAGCTTACCTTGCATTCAAATTGGGTTGGTAAAGAAATAACCTCAATCCACTATTATCACTCATCAAATTGAACTTCCTTTCGAGCAGATAATGTATCCACATCTTCAATGCGTGAATGATAAATTCCAACTCAAGATCACGAGCAACATAATTATGTTCATGCTCATTCAACTCTTGTGATTCATAGCAAACAACATGCCCTTCCTAGGATTTGATAGGATGGACAATCTTGGGGAAGTTTATGATGCACCTCCTATAATTACTTGCTATTCCCATGAATGATATGACCTCATTCACATTATTTGGAGCTGACCACTCCTAGATAGCCTTAATATTTTCTAGATCGACTGTTATCCCCTCCTTGGAAAAAACATGTCCCAATTAATGAATTTGAGTCTAAAAGAAACTAAACTTGCTAAGATTGGCATACAATTTATGCTATATCCATAATCTCAATATTGTTGTCAGGTGCTCCATGTTCGCTTCCTCATTCTCTGAATATACCAATATATCATCAACAAAAACTATCAAAAACTTATTTATGTCAGGTCGCAACACAATGTTCATCATACACATGAAGGTGGTTGGAGCATCGGTAAGACCAAAATGAACCACCACAAACTCATAGTTCCCATACCTTGTATGAAATTGAGTCTTATAGTTTTCTTCTTCTTTGATGTGCACCTAATGATATCTTCATCTCAGATCAATCTTTGAAAATATTATATCTCCCTTCAACTCAATCAAACAAATCACCAATTTGAGGAAATGGATACTTGTTCTTAATAGTCACCTTATTCAACTTCATGTAATAAATGAACAATCTAAGAGTACCATCCTTCTTCTTTACAAACAACACTGGTGCATCCGAAGGAGATACACTTTGGCTTATGTATCCTTTATCAAGCATCTCTTTTAGCAACAACTTTAGTTCCACCAACTTAGGAGTGCTCATCCTGTAAGGTGCCTTAAATGTCGGTGTTTCTCCTTGCATCAACTCAATAGAAAATCCCACCTCTATATGAGGAGGAAACTCTTAAACCTTTGTAAGAACAACATCCTAAAACTACTGCAAGATAGGGTACCTCCTCGAGACTTCACCATCCTCATCATCCATCCTCTTATCACTAGAAATGTGAATTGCAAATAATAAACAACCTTTCCTATAGTTATGCTTATCTTGCATGCTTGTAACCATTCTCACTGATTTAGTCTTCATATTTCCTTGCAAGACTCTCTTTTATTCATCATCATCCAGGAACTCAATGGCCTTCTCATAGCAATCTACCTTGATCTTGTGAATAAATAGCCAATCCATGCCAAAAAGCATTCTATATGCACCTAATGGAAGAAAATTAAGTTTTACTGATGTAGGCATGCCATTAAGCTCAAATGCAGAATACTTCATCTAATGGTGAATTCTTCTCTTGGTCCCTGTAGCCAACTACACCAACAAATATTCAACATGCACTTCCTTATCCAAACAACATTGATCCACCAGTTCAGGAATAATATATCTAGAATTTGATCATGGATCAATCAAAATAGAAACAACTCGATCAAAAAGTTTCACTTCCATCTCGATAATGGATCCCTAATGGTTTACCTACATGTTATCAAATACTACATAAATTCAGGGAATTCTCTAACCTACATTCCAGAATATTAGCGCCTCCTATGCACTGTAAATCTGAGGCTTGCCACCCTGATATAATGGATAACACTTCTTACCATGATCTCTACCATAAATCCAACACTTAAATGGTACTCTGCCACTGCCTTTATTCTAGTACTCCACAGGTTGAGACCCACGTCCTTTCTCTACTAAATTGGACTTCTTATCTAGGGCCACATTTTCCTTCTCAGTCGTATCCTGAGATATTCCTCACTTATTAGACCATTTCCCTTCAATTTTCTCGCTACCCTTCCAGTCAGGCTTGAACTCAAGATTGCTCTTCGATTTTTCATAGAAAGTATTCAACTTTTTTATGGCTTTCTCCAATGACTGAGACTCATCAAACTCAGTCTGGTCTTTGAATGATAATGCCAAACCATTGATGCGCCTTCTAATATTTTCTTTTTCTTTCTCATAGTTGAGATATGGCACATGCCTCAACAACTCTAGAAATTTGGTTGTATATTATTCATCTAACATGGAACCCATCTTGAGCTGATAGAATTCTTTGTCCTTTCCATCATAATACCTTTCATATAGGTACTTCTTTTTGAAGAGTCGAAGACTCTTGGATCCATCATAATAATATTGTCCCTGTCCATATTGTACCTTTTCTAAGACCAAATTCCATTTGCACCATTAGTCTTCTCCTCTTGTATGTCTCCATGACTACTCCCTAACTGTCCATGCTTCTATAAATCTAAAATACGTTTAAGGATAAATTAATTGACCTAAACTTTCTTTTATTAAGATTTCACAAGTTGTTTATGTACTAAAATAAACCACTCATTATATTCTTTACATATTTTGTTCTCTACCCCTACACTTCTTAATGTATCCACCATATTAGGAGAGTCTCCCTCTCCCTACTACTCAATTGATTCTTCCCATCCCATTGATTTCTCTCTTTGAATGTATGAGGAGTCATACGAAATGTAATCAACCATTCTATTGTTCATATTTGGCCTTCTATTTTCTTACAACATACTAACATTATCTAAAATAAAATATATAATCAAAATGATTACCTCAATTTACTTTTGGTGAGGCTATTACATCTGCACAAGTCAATCAAGATTAGCACAGTACACAATATTATCACAAGAATATCAATTCATACATGAATAAAACTGTAATAACATCATGTGCATAGAAATAATAATAGAATAAGTGACATGCATGCATGATAAACATATAGATAACTGACATGTATGCAGAAAAATCTACATTTACCCTGAGGTCCAACGTTATCAACCTACTCTGATACCACTCTAAAACACCCCACCCCACATTTACCCACTTTTATAACTTACCAAGGTAAACATGAGTTGAGTGTTACTATGCATGACCCAACATCCAGGATCGAGTTACGAATGTGGGGTCCATTTGTCCAACTTATTGCAAGACTCAGAGACACATGATGACATAGATATTAGACAATTTCCATTAGCGACCTTTTCCCTAAGCTCAAACCACATTTTGAGTGGCATTATAGCCGAGTCACATGCATGCAAGTCTGGTAGAGTGGCCATAGGTCTCAAGCTGCATGCATAACCCAACCTCCATGTAGTTGTGGTTGAGATTTCTTCTTTCTGTTCTTATAGCCATGAGCTTGCTCCAAGATTTTTAAGGCTAGCCTATAGGCCAGCCGCTTAAAACTACCTAGAACTTTACCGATAGTATATATAAGGCTTCAGGATTTGAATCTAAGTTTTATTCTTTCTCAATCTTATATAAGACATACAAATAATTTATACAACCAATTTGTAAACATAGTATCTATAGATCACGAATGCATATTTTTTCACTATTTCATTAGCTTCATTAAACGTTCATCAAGAAGGTTTATTCCCCCCATACTAGCTTTGATAACCACATATTATCTCATGCATCCATATAAAGCATTCAAGACACTATCAACCATGAGAAATATCAATAACAAGAGATCTTCACATCATAAGAAATATAGCATGCATATAACCGACATTTAACCAGAACGAAGCCATGAAAAACCAATCATATAATCATAGAATAAACCAAAACTTGGTTTCATTGATCTCATTAAATAATAAAACATAGTAACATATGCATATTTCCAACCAACGCAAGGAATTCCACATATCACCCAACCATATATTGGGTTGAACCAAATATTTCTACAACTAATCAACCCTTTTCCATATTCTAGGTGCGAATGTGGGATCACATGGGATAAACTGAAACATAACCATATAGGGAATCCAAAGGAAAACACCTGCATCCTCATACCACAATGATCTCACCCAATATCAGGTCCAAAAATCACCAAAACCAATACAAGCTTACATGCCTCAAAATTTCTTCAACATACCTAGAGGAATTTTCCTTTCTCCACCAACCTATCAAGAGATTCTTGGAGAAAACCATTTCCACCCTCAACCCTTGGTAGCTTCCTAAAACCACCTCAACCAAGATCCAAAATCTACCGACAATCCAAAGCTCATCCAAATAGGGAACCCACTACATCATGGATATCCAGGAAATGGAATAAAGAAAGGTTGTAAATGATTGTCAATTGAGGAAACTCCCATGCCAATGACATAAAAAATGACCAATAAAACAATGCATGAAACATGCATTCAAATCCCAATAAGATAATCAATATGCACAGTATTTCCCAGCAATTCCACAGCCATGCTAAGCCCTTTCTTGCTACTATCCCAATCTTCTTCTTGGTTACCCTCTAATTCCTCTTGCACTCCTTTTTATTTCCTCGCTTATATCTTGCTTGTATCTTTCTTGTGTTCTTACAGTGCCCTTTTTCCTCTTTCCTTGCTTTTCCCAAAAAGAATGCTAGAATGTTATCTCGCCATTGTCCTTTTCTTTTTCTTTTCCTTTTTCTTCAATTTCCCTTGCTTGCATATTGTTTTACTATTTTTCTCCTTTTCTTCTCTCTTCCTTTTCCCCACTTGATGAAGTGGAAATTTTTCATTTTCCTTTATTTGTTTTGTAGTTTTCATCATGTCCTTGCTGGCCTATAAAAAAAAAAATATCCATTTATTACCTTTTGCCTCTTGCCAATTCCCATGCCAATTTCCGTAGCCAATAATAAATAATACCACAAGCAGATCACAATGTAATTTTTTTCCCCACATTTGGATTGGAATACATGTCACATGAGCTTGGTTTGATTTTTTCTTTTATAATTTCCATATATTATTTATTTACACAGAATTTCAACTCAGGGATGTTACAATAAATACTAGAAGCTCTCTCATTTAACGCCTGGCACTCAGTTTAGGCATTTCTTTCCAAGATTCCTTCTAGAAATGAGTAGTGCACCCATTTCTTATTTATGAAAAATCATGAGTTTCGAATATACTCTGATTATTTTGTGCTCATTTCCACAAAGAGGATCTTGGAGGGAATCTCTCGACTATTAGCTTCTCTTCTTGGGAGTGAAAGGGCCCATATTTGTTATCCTAGATTTGCTTCCTAAGTTTTAATCCTCCTTGGAGCCATCTCCACCATAATTTTTCTTTGAGCGCTTTATTCAATAACTTAGGATCTTGGAGTCCCATACCACCTGCCATCCTAGAAATATAGAGATTATGCCAAGCTACTAGTGTCCATTTCTTAGAATTCCTCATTCTCCTCCAAAGAATATTCTTGAATAAGATGGTGATATTGTTTCCTATCAACTTAAGAGTCATTAGTGTTGAAAAATTCATGCATTGGAATAGAGTGAAGCACATATTTTAGCAAGACTAGATGACCAACAAGATTGAGGGATATGAAAGCCCAACTCTCCATTTTACTTCATATTTTTTAATAACATCTTCCCAACAAGCTACTCGTAAAGAGTTAGATAAAAAACGGACTCCAAGATATTTTACTGGTGGGCTGCTAATTAGGAAACCAAAAATATGACAAGATAGGACTGAATGGTAGTATTAATGCTAAAGGAAAATACATTATACTTTTCATTATTTATAAGAGTGCTATATTCTTCCATTATATAAAAAAGTATATATTTGAGCACTCTAGTTTCATGCAGAGAGGAGTTGGAAAAGTAAGATGGCATCCACAAATTGTTGGTGAGTACTAGATAAGTCCTCCCCCCAAGTACAAAGCTATTTGAGAGAAGCTTGTTTGGAAGTTGCTTTGAGAACCTTGATTTTGGTCTTCAGTAGGCAAAATGAAGAGGATGTGGAAAATTGGGTCCCCTTGACATAGACCACTAGAAGGCTTAAAAATCATAGTGGGTTATTCATTCAGAATAATGGAATAAAATGAGGAAGAGATCAAATATTTAATCTTAGAGGTATATTATAGAGAGAAGAAAATTTTATAAAACACACTAAGAAGATACTCCTAAATCAGCATGTCATAAACTTTAGAGAGATACAAATTAATCAATATCCCAAGATTTTTTAATTTTTTGAAGGAATCTATAACCTGGCATGAGTTGTTACAATGGCATCTAGAATCTTTCACCCCTCAAAAAAGCCTATTTTCTCTAGGCACTACACTATTTAACAAGGTTTTAAGGTGTTTAACTATAACCAAATAAATAATTTTATAAATAATGTTACAAAAAGAAACACAATGGAAACTATTACAGTCTTCTAATTTACCAAATCTATTCATTAAATTAGTGAAAGTTGAGTTTAGAACCAACCATACCTTCTAAGTTTGGGAATATTTTTCTACTAGAGCATTGCAATTCTGGACTAATAAATTTCTAGCAAGCCTAAAATAAATATATAGTGAATCCATCATGTCAAGGTGTTTTATTCTGTGGCATCACCATAACTTCTTCTTCCACATATAAGTAAGTGATCTCTCACATTAGAGATTGATATTGATGTTGATTGATCAAGTGTGGAATACGGGTGGTTATGTAAATAATATCTTCTCATCTATGAGGAACTAGCTCTCTGAACATATCATGAAAATAGGAAACAAATTATATTTTAATTTCTTCATGCTGTAGTAAGCATTGAGGCTCCTTGGAATTGTTAGAGAATATCTAATTACAATGGTGTTGTTTTATCATAAATTTACGGAAAATTTTAGAATTACACTCCCCTTTGGTCAACCATTTCACTTGAGACTTTTGTCCTCCTATTCCCCTTGCTATCAATTTTATTAACTAATTAATCCCACTCCTAGATAATTTCGTTCATTCTACTGTTTATAATGTTTTGTTGTTAGACTTGTTGTTTTTGTGTTTCCAATGTATGTTTATTTGTTAAGATATTATTGAACTCTTTATTTTTCCACTCTTTACTTTTAGTTCTGAATTATTTTAGTTTGAGTTGGAAGGAATGCATTTGGTTCCACCCTTGAACAAAAATATCCTCCCACCGGGGTTTGTTCTTGTTTAAAAATGCTAGATCTTGAAACCAAAAATTCTCAAAACCGAATAAGTGATATTGTAGGGGTGATCTTCAGGTAAAGTTCTAATATAATAATCCAATGATCAAACCCTAAATAAGGCAGTATCACCGCTTCCACGAAGATATTTTTACCCATCAAATATTATGATACTAGGAATTTATCTAATCGACTTGCTACTTTTTGCATGCCCCCTCTATAGTTATTCCACATGAAGATCCCATTTAGTATGGATAGATCCATCACCTATAAATCATGTATTAATTCACAAAATTAATGAGCCACAAAATATAATATTCTTAAACAACCTTTCTTTTCATCCAATTATTTAATCAAGTTTATGTCACTCCCAATAATCTAGAGCTCATCATGATGCATATGCCTTATTTCCCGAAGGTTTTTCAAAAAATTGCCTTCTCTGCTACTAGATGGGGGTCGTAAATTGTTGTTAATGCCACCACCTCCCTTATGCCATTGTATTAGAATCTCCATGAGAGTATTAGATAGAAACCTAGTTTGCAGAGGAACTTCTAAGGGGTTCCAAAGTATTTTTGTTCCTCTTGTACTTCCATTCACATCTAACACCATGGATTCATACCTTGTCCAACAAGGATTTTCCATTTCTCTTAGCTTTGCACTAGGGATTTTTGTCTCCTAAAAAATTATAATCTTAGGTTGTTCCTTTATTATTCTCTCCTTAAGATGTATCTACTTTCCTTGACTATTTAGGCCTCTTATATTCCATATAATAATATTGATTTAATAAAAAATTTGAAAAAGGTGTGAACCTATGACATTGTGATCACTTTCCCTATATTTACCAAATGGTCACCTACTGTTTGAATTCATTCCTAGATGTCTTTCCTCCCTTTCCTCTTGTTTATTTTTATTGTGTATCCTTTCCTAGGATTTTTATGGGTTGGAAAACCTAAATCCATTGGCACCTCCCCCTGATCTTCTTTTCTTATACAACCTTAGCTTTAAAATTTTTGAAATATATCTTGGAAATGATTCTTCTATATTTTAGGGATGAATATTTAATATAGGTATTTCCATTATGCTACCATCTTAATTACAATTTTCTCCCCATTGCTGATACTATCCATTAGTTCCTCCATTTTTGTTTTCTCCTGCTCTCATTAGTGTTTCATCTATATCTTCATTTTACAATGGGTCCTCCTCGCCTTTCTCTTAGGAATAACTTTCGACCGGGGTGGGTCATATTTTACATCCAAGTTCATCAACTCTCCTAGAAGGTTTGGTTGCTCCTCTCCCATGGAAAGCATGGCATATCTATTGCCTGTTTTGTTATCCTTGTTCATTGTTTGAGTGGATCGACTTTTTGGGGCCTCACATTTGTTTCTAACTTCTTAAAAACTCTTTGCATCCTCTTTTTTTGTCTTCTCCTTTAATACCATTTCTTTAATTTTAGATTTAATTAATAATTAGTCTTGAAATAGATGTCAACATTTATGACATATATTTCACCTGAATGGCACATGCTCATAATCTAGGGGTTGTTTCCACACCTCATCATGGTATTCTAGTTCAATATATTTTGATAAGGGCTCGGTTATATTCATGTAAAGGGATATTATTTCGTAAGAGGTATGAAAACCATGCTTGATGGTATTTTCAATCTTCACAAAGGTTCCAATACAGTTTCCAATACCCTATAGGATATCTAAATCTCATAAATATTTGGGTAAGGGGAACAATCAAACCCATATTGTGTTTTCCATGAACTTTTCGTGATCTGGGTTATAACATTAATCACAATACCTCATGTAAAGACCAATATAATTGAAAAATTGGGTTTGTTTTCAAAGGTCCAAGTCATATCTTCCATATTCATGAAAATTACCTTGAGAAAACCTTGAGCTACCAATTTCAACTCAATGTGGCCCTTTGGATTCCATTGTTTTCTTCATCCATCTAACCGAATCTCACTCCATCAACCAAATTCCTATGAATTTTCATATGAGATCATGGTCCTTAATATACTAATGATACCCCTCCAACTTCTTTTTCAAAATCAGATATTTTAGATTTGCTTCAACTTTCAGTAAGCATATTCCCTTGAGATGGGATTTCCACTGTGCTCCAAGCATAGGAGTTTCCAGTCCTACACCTTTCCTTTTACTCATTGCTTCTCCATTTGGATTGACTTTCCTATCCCTAGTTACTACAACCTTCTAGGTGGGGATCATTCCCCTCCCCCTTGTCAACTCATGTGTGGATTCAATGTTAATAGTTTTGGAAAAAATATCCTTATAATGATATGTAAGATTGTGATTTTGAATCTACCAGTAATTATTAGGTGATTCATATTTTTTTTATAATGAAACCCTAACACTAGCAAAGCTCATCTAGTAGAATGTATCAAAGTTTTAGTAAAATTCAAAATAAGAATACATACATACATACATACATACATACATACATACATACATACATTACTTACATACATCATACATACATACATAATATATATATATCTATATAATATATATATATATATATATATATATAATATATATATATATATATATATATAAACTTATTTATTATTAGTAAGATTTAGTATAGATTTATATTAACATTATATTTGTTAAGTGTTGACCTCAATCAAATCTCTCCAGGTGTAAACCTCTTGCTTGTCATAATTTTGTATCGTGAGAAATTTGATCTCTCGAAACTTGATAGACCCAGCATGAAGATGGATCTATACTAATTAATTAAAAATGTTTGGGTGTATCTATATATAAATGAAACATCATATTTGAAATATTGTCATCATAACTAAAAAAATTCTTAACACTATATTTTTTTTCTTCATTTTTGTTGTTAAAATTCTTTAGATATTTACATTTCAACAAAATTATTAAAAACAATAACCAATTATTTTGCACAATATAATTATAATATTGATGATAATATTCTCAATAACAACATTAATATTAAAAATTATAACAATAATCTATATTATTATTACCAAACAATTAATATTATATGTATATTGAAAAAGCATAGTCAACAAAAGTCAACCATAATCAACCATAGGCCACAAAAATCAACCATAGTCAACTATAGTGGGCATGGTATCATGTTCATCTATAGTCAACTATATGCATCATGCCATTCTCAACACGAGCATAGACATTAACATAGTCAAAAAGTTAATAACACTTACTTAAATAACCTTATATAATAAATTTAAGAATTAATATAGTTATATAATAAATTTAATACTTAATATAGTTTTAATGTTAACGTTACTTATTTTTTCAATATTTAATTTTAATAAACTTATAAATATTTTATAATTCTAATATAGTTTTAATATTAGACTTTATAGTGTTTGTACTATAACTTTATTAACTTTAATATTCTTCAAAATTTGGATTCCATCACAATGTGTTGAGAAACAAATGACTGCATAATATTATTAGCAATAAACATCATCACAACATGATGAATAAAAAATGATATTGAAATGTGACAAATAAAAATGTCATCATAATGTGATGGATAATTAACATAATCACAATGTGATGAATAAAGAAAGTCATTGTAATGTGATGAACAATGAAAGTCATTGCAATGTGATGAGAAATAAGCATTATCATAATATGATGAACAAAAAACAATGTTGCAATGTGAAAAACAACAAATGATATCAATTTCATTAATCATAAATATCGTTGCAATGTGATGAATAATAAATTATGTTGCAATGTGATGAATAATAAATTATGTTGCAATGTGATGAACAATAAACAATGTCATAATGTGATGAACAATAAATGTCATCACAATGTCATGAATAATAAACTTTGTTACTATGTGACAACAACAAATGACATCATAATGTGATGTAACGTAATTGTCAAACAACATGACAATTGGAGAGAAAAATGATCCAACAAATAAAAGCATTGAGAGCCATCGCCAACCATGTTCAATTGAGTCAATCATGATCTTAACTTCGTTGACTAGGTCAAACATAATAAACCATGGTCATATGTCGTAGAGTATAGTCAATTAGAGAGAACAAGAAAGCCATATGTGGTCAACATAATCATAATGGTCAAGCATGTTCAACCAAAGGTCAAACAAGGACAAACCACTCTAAAAAATGGCTAACATGGTTGACTATGCTTAACCATCATCAAACATGGGTGGCATGGTTAATATGGCCAACCATGGTTAAGATGGGTGTCACAATGTGATGATAAAAAACATTATTCCAATGTAACAAACAAGAAGCATCATCGCAAATGTGATAAACAACCAAAAACGTTGTAGTGTGATGAACAAAAAATGCCATAGTAACATGGAATACAATAAATGTCACCACAATGTGAAAATCAATAAACATTGGTGTAATGTGAAAAATAACAAAAAATTTCATAATGTGACAAACAATAAACACTATTGCAATGTGATGAGTAGTAAACAACATCACAATGTGACAAAAAAAGAATCATTGTAATGCCAAAAACAATAAATGCCATCATAATATAATGACCAATAAATGTTGTTACAATGAGAAAACAATAAACAACATCATAAAGTGATGAATAATAAATGCCATCATAATGTGGTGCATAACAAATGATGTCGCAATGTGATGAACATCAAATGGAATTGCATTTGGACAAAAGAATGATATTGCAGCGTGATAAATAAAACCATTAAAAATACATGGTCAAGCATGTTTAACTATGTTAGCGATGATATTCCCTTGATTTACGAAGGTGAAACATGGTCCACCATGGTCATATGTGGTTGTGAAAAACAACAGATTTCATCGCAACGTGAAAAACAATAAACAATTGCAATGTGGATAATGAGAAACGACCTTGCAATGTGACAAACAAAAAAAATTGCCACAACATCACAAACAACAAATTCCATTACTACATTATAGACAATAAATTTGATCGCAATGTACTGAACGATAAAGAACGCCACAATCTAAAGAACAACAAAAAGTGTCACAACGTGACAAACAACACACATCATTGCAATGTCATGAGTAATAAATGACTTAACAATATGATGAAAAATAAACAATGTTGCAATATAACAAACAACAAACATTCCCACATTGTCACAAAAAATAAACAAGATTGCAATCTCGTGAACAATAAACATCATTGTAGTCTCACAAACACTAATTGATATCACAACGTGCCAGAAAAAAATTAGGTCACAAATTGATGAAACATAGATGTCCTCATATGTGACAAACAAAAGGTGTGGTTTCAATGTCATGAACAAGAGACATGATCATAATGTGATGATCAATAAACATATTTGTAATGTAATGAATTATAAACAATTTTGTAATGGGACAACATTAAAAAAATTCATAAATGTGATCAACAAAAAACACCATTGCAATGTGACAAACAATAAATGTCATAAAATGTCACATGCAGTAAAGACCATCCCCATATGATGAAAAGAAAACATTATCAAAATGTCACAAACAATAGATTTCATCCCAATGTGATGAACAATAAACGTTATCGCAATATGATGACCAACAAATGATATTATAATGTGTGAAACAACAAATGATGTCACAATTTGATGAATAATAAATGTCCTCAAAATGTGGCAAATGATAGAAAACATCACAATGTTATGAACAATAAATATTGTTACAATGTGATGCACAATAAATATTGTTACAATGTGATTCAGAATAAAAGATGTCATAATGTGATGAACATTAAACATCATTAGATGTGGACAAGAAAATGACATCGCAATGCAATAAATAAAACAATGAAAATTATGGTCAATCACGTTTAACTATGTCAACCATTATCTTCCCTTGGTTGATCAAGGTCAAACATGGCCAATCATGGGCATATGTGGTGGTATGTGATGAACAACAAATTCCATCACAACATGATGAATAAAAAAACGACATCTCAATGTCATGAACATTAAGCAACATCAAAATATGATGAACAATAACCATTGTTGCAACATGATGAACAAAACAAATCATTGCAATATCATGAACAACAAACACCATCACAACTTGACGAACAATAGATTACATTGCAAGGTGACAAACAATAAAAAATGTTTCAATGTGATGAACAAAAAATTGTCATAATGTGATGAAAAAAATCATCACAATGTGATAAACAACAAAATGAATTGCAATATAAAGTAAAATAAGTGTCTCAATATAATGAACAACAAAAGTCATTGTAGTGTCACAAACAACGAATGCCATCCCAATGTGATGAACAATAAACATTGTGATAATATGATGAAAAGTAAATGACATTGCAATGTGCCAAACAACAGTTAAGGTCACATTTTGATGAACAATAAATTTCATCAGAATCTGACGAACAATAAACAACATCAAAATGTGATCAACAATAAATGTCATCACCATGTGACACATAACAAATGATGTCACAATGTCATGAACATTAAACATCATTGCAATTGGAGAAAAATTGATGTCACAATGTGTCAAATAAAACCAATGACAACCATGGTCAATCATATTTAAGTATGTCAGCCACGATCTTCCCTTGGTTAATCGAATTCAAACATAATCAACCATGGTCACATGTGGTTGACCATAGTAAATTGTAAACAACAAGGCCAATGATGGCTAACATGGTCAACATGGCCAACCACATTCAACTAAGGTCAAATGTGGCCATACGATGGTCAATAATGGTGTACATGCTCAACATGTTTGATAATGGTTAATCATGGTCAACCATGGTCAAGATGGGTAAGATGGGCAACCATGGTCAACATGGGTATCATGGTGAGCCATGGTCGACCACAGTCATCTATAAGAAAATGATGATAACTTTGGTCTAACATTTTTAGCCATGGTCAATCATATGTCGGCCATAGTCAATGATGGTCGAATAAGCTCAACCACAATAAAACATGGTCGAAAAAATCAACTATGGTCAAGCCATCACGGATTCACTTTGTTGACCAATCTCTTCTTGCATTCATTCATAATGAGGTCGTTTAAATTGTAAAACATAGAGTTAATATATTATAGGTATTCTAAGGGTGTGGGTTAGGGGGAAAATTATAGGTATTGGGAGGTATAGAAAGTGGTATTCAGTAAAAGCAGGGGATATCTCTTAACAATATGAGTTACTTTTATTAGAAATTTTTGTTGGGAGGGTGTTCAAAATATTTTTTTTAGAGATTTATATCAATATTTAGTGAAATTAGGGTATTATTAAATATACCATGAATAGAGGCACTATACCATAGGTTCATTCAGTGGGGATATGATGGGTTAGTCATGGTTAGCAAGTTCAACCATAGTCAACCTTGTTCATCCCTTTTCATACATGCCCAACCATAGTCAAGTATAATCATCCTTTTTCAACATGGTGAAACCATGGAAATCCATGGTGAACATAGACAACATAGGCTACCATGTTCATGGTCATCCATAACTTGACCATATTTAACCATAGTCAGCTATGTTCAAACATTCTCATCAAGCATAATGACATGGTCAAAGATGGTTACTGAGTTTTGCCATTGTCAACCTTGTTCAACATAAATTGTTAAATTAATGATTGATCATGGTCAATCATGGTCAACCTCATCAACTCTCTTCAAATATTAATATAATATTAAAATTAACAGCAACGTAACATCAACCATGGTCAATTATGTTTAATAAGCATTAATGTAATAATACTCAACATTAATGTGCCATACGTACATTGTTACATTAATTGTCGGCCATGGTCAATCATGGTTAACCATTGTCAGCCATGTCAACCCCATTGAACAATAATCATCCATCATCAGCCATCAATAACCCTTTGCAACTGTGGTTAACCATTGTCAACCATGGCCAACCCTCATCAACAATTTCTAATTATAGTCAACCATGGTGTACTAATCTACCCCATGGATATTGGCCATCAACTGGCCCAACCACATTAATAAAGTGGTTGATATAGTTTGATTGGAATAATATGTTGGAATCACAATTGTCGTTAGACCAAAACCTTAAATTGTTAGTCTCTACTATAATCACCAGAGTTAGGATTCACGAGAGGCGATTAGTCCACGTCGCAAAACACATGGGGAGCGTTGAACCCAATGTCTAATAATCTCTCCCAACATGAGTTGAGTGAGTTTTGAACTCGAGACATGTTGCTTGATACCACATGTTGGAATCATGATTTTCGTAAGACTGAAACCCACATGCACTAATCTCTACTACAATCAATTGAGTTTGGATCCATTAGAAGTAGTTAATTCATATTGCGAAACACATAAATAGCATTTAAACCAATGTCCAACACCATATTCCACTCACATGACACCAATTGACATATAAAAGGTGAAAAATAATATCAACCAACATATATCAACCATTTAATCAATATAGTTAAACTAGTTAATAAATAAATAAATTCCAAACAACATATATAAAAATAAAATTATATTTTATTTTTCTAAATAATAATAATAAAATCTCTTTTTTATTTTTTTAGTTATAGTGTAAAGTGTTTACAAATAAAACCTAACACATTAAATAAACCTACGAAATATATAAATTAAAAATCAAAATATAAAAGCTTGGAACATGAAACATTTTCAACCTAATATATTTGAATTTACAAAACATTTAAAAATAAATATTAAATCAATGAGTATAAATCAGCATTCATATAACCTGGTTTTGTTGGGTTACGCAATTGTTTAATATTTTAATATAAACGATGAAAAAAAAAACACCATTGTTGGAACCTTAATTGTATACCCGATTTTGAAAAACACTTGAAATTCCTTTTTTAACCTTTTACGACTTGTAGTAAGATCTGAAAAAACGCTTACATATGTTTTATGCAAAGAAACTTTGGTAACATCGGAAAGGAAATATAATTTGTTAACAAATATTTTAAATCGATATTAAGTATTTTGATTTTCAAACAAATCGGTAATCTATCAATTACTCAGAGCTAGCCAATTTGAATGGTTGTATATGATTTGAAACAATAGTGGGCATATAAAGGGCTTTCTTTGTCAAACCCTTTGAGCTAAAACAGACTTCATATTATTACAAAAGGAGTTGTCTATAATGCGACTTTTTGGAGATTCCGGTGACGGAATCCGGTGGAAGAAATTGAGGTTAAATATTGATTTGTTGCAATTAATATGGTTTTTTAACTGCATATTTGGATTCAGCACCCTGAAAAACCCCTGGGACGCTTTGATTGTGCAGAAACTAGCTATCAAACTTGTGATTCCAATAAATTGCTACCGGATTTTGACCGGAAAAAGCCACCAGAAAGCTTTCAAAAAGTCGCATTATAGACAACTGCATTACAAAAGGCTTAATTGATAATAAAAAGGGAATAATCTTGTGTATTATAGTCGTAAGTTCATTAAATATAGGTGGTATTACATTCCATACAAGGATAAGCGAGCCGGAGGTGGTGTGCTTGTTTATAAAATTACTATAAAATTATATAGTAGTTTTTAAGCTGATTTTTTCGAGTTTTTGGTTGATTTTTTGTTTGAATTTGGAGAAAATATTTATGGCTAAATCTTGATTTGTGTTGTTTAAACTAATTTTTTCACTGCATGTACAGATTCAGCTCCCTCAAAAATCCTTGGGGGACTTTGATTGGGAAGAGTTCACTAATCAAACTTGTGATTTCAATGAATGTCAGTTGGATTTTAGACAAATTAGATTGAAAAATAAACCATAAAATTTTGCAAAAAGTCTCACTTAAATACTACTCGTAAAATTCAACCCTACTAGATTGTGTTCTTTTTCTAGATCGTATCATTTTCCTGTCAACTCCATGTTGATAACACATACCGCCTGAAATTTGGTGTTCCAATTTATTTATTTATTTATTTATTTTTGCATTTGCTAGTGAAAGAAAATTGTGGAGTCGTACATCGAAAGGGATGAGATCCGACAGATATCGCATAAAAAATTATCGGGTTTTATTTTTAAAATCAGACCTGATAAAGAAAGGAAGGTCAGGAGAATGGCGGCGACTTAGGTGTGCTCTGCTAAGAGTTTCGATCGTTCCATAGCTCCACTGTTCGGCGCAGGTGCGTTGCCTCCCCTTGGCGTTTCTTCTCCCTGGTTCAGGGCCTGTGAATGGCCGGTTCTTCGTTTGGGATTCGCGTAACTCTACCCTTGAGCAGGTCTCTGTCGGCGGAGGGGTAGATCTCAGAACCAGCAACCGGTTCCAGCCCTGCGTCTCCCGTGACGACTATTGCCAGAAAATGGCCACGAGTGGAATCCGCTTCTTGATAGCGGCGTAGCAACAGTTCCCTCCGCACGAGGGCTCAGGTTCATTTTCAATAATGGTGTTTTCCCCCTGTTCAGTTCCTTCTCCTCGGAACAGGTTTTGGGCGGGAAGCTGGGCTACTTTCTATGTCCTTTTTCCTTCGATACAGTCCCTGTCTGAGAGTCACTCAAGGTTTGGAAGCCTGAGAATGCTTCTAGGAAATATTATTCTCAGAATATCTGAGAAATGCCTGCGCAGGGAGGATGCGTGGCAAGTGTTCGACAGAATGCAACAAAAAGAGCTGATCTCTTGGAGTTGGTCCTTAAGAAACTGTCGTAGGAAGCAGCCTCCGGTGGTAGTTCTGCCTCTACTCAGCCCATCAGAGAGTGTTGTAGCTAGCTTCAGAGAGGCCCTGCCCCCTCTCAAGCCTCACCAAGTGACTAAGAATGCGTGCTTCCCAGCACAGGGAAATAAAAAACAAGCACAGATAGGGCCCCTGGCAAGCTATGCTCGCAACGGCATCCTCTCGTCTCAGTCTTGCAAAGAAGAGCAGACTTTGAAGCATTCCGAGTCTTTCAAGATCTTAATAGTACTCCTATCAGGCAAAATTCTGCTTCAGTGGGTGAGCTCCTCAGATCTTGTGCAGGACCTCAAGCAAAAACTAAACCTTAGGATGGGGATTCCTTCTGCTTCTCAAAGGCTCCTCTTCAAAGGTAAACAGCTTGAAGATCTCTTGCCCCTTTCATTCTAAAACATTCAAAGAAATGCTTCCATCACTCTTTCCCTTCGTTTGAGAGGGGGGGCGGCTGGACAGTCATCTTCAGCAGCAGCATTTTCTTACAAAGATGTTGTCCATGCACAGAAACCAAAGAATTCTGTTGCACCAGCCCAAGCTCCAAAGCCTTTCCTGGTGGACAAGCTGGAGGAAACCCCCTCCATTGAAGTAATGCATCCAACAATGGACAGGCAGCTCCAATTGTTTGCCGAATTTGGTATCATTTGCAGGTTCAATGGGCTTTGGCCTCGCATAGCAGATCTCTACAAATGGGTTCACTATAACTGGACCAATAACTGCAAGGTTCTCCTCTATTCAAAAGGTTTCTTCATTGTAGTTTTCGTTGATAGTGAGGATTATCAAAAAGCATTAACTGAGGGCCCTTGGTTTTGGGACTCGGTGGGGCTTTTCTTAACCACTTGGTTCTTAGATTTTGATCCCTCCACAACTGTCATTACCAAACTCCCCATCTGGGTCAGACTTCCCAACCTCCCAGTTCATTTATGGCACTTTGCTGTTTTCGAAGGAATCGGTAACACTCTAGGCCGCTTTCTAGCTACAGACACTTCTAGAGGGGAAAAGGGCATCTATACCTTCGCCAGAATTTGCGTAGAAATAGATATGAGTAAAGGATTACCAGATCAGATCATTCTCAAGGTTGGTGACTTCTATTGGACTCAGACCCTAGATTATGAGAACACAGCGTTACGCTGCAAAAACTATCATCTCACAAGGAACCTTCATAGATTGTGTCCAGCGATCCCAGCTCAAAAGAAGAAGGTCATTCCAAAACCGAAATCCAAAATCTGGAAGCCTTGTGATCCACCACCCATGGATGATTTTAGTTCCAGTGAAGAGGAAGAGGAAGTGAATGAGGATGGGATGGATGATTCGCCTACACAGGACCTGCCCCCAAAAGGTCCTGAGGAGTCCACGGCCCCACCGCTCTCGCAGAAACGATCTCATGAGACCTCTCCTTCGGACTCAGACAAGGAGATCTCCCCGTCTGCCCAGCTCAATTTTCAGGTCTTCCGTCCCAGCCGGATCATCTTGGATGGGTCAAAGTTGGTAAGAAGAAAGGTAAAAAGGGCCGTACGGTGGATTCCACCCATGTTGGGTAGTTTCCCTGGTCGGGCTCTTGTCTCTTAGCTCGTCTGGTTGCTTCTTGTTAAGCACTTCACTCTTCCTGTCTACTCCTCTAGGCCCAGGTGGATAGTCTAGCCTTGCCGGCCGCCCATTTTCTTTGGGGTTCTGTAGGAGGTCCTTTAGTCAAGTTGTCATGTTCTCTGCAGTGCTTCGATCTTTAGTCTGCCTGAGCAGTCCTTTTGTACAATATGTTTTGTTTTCATAATACAAATGCTTACTTACAAAAAAAAAAAA
Organism: Pinus taeda; assembly: GCA_000404065.3. Lineage (NCBI taxonomy): Eukaryota > Viridiplantae > Streptophyta > Pinopsida > Pinales > Pinaceae > Pinus > Pinus taeda. The sequence continues at coordinate 101,309 of APFE030447100.1, forward strand.
AAAAAATTGTGAAATCTCAAAAGTCACTCATACAAAAAATTTGCAACAATAAACTTATAAATTCCACATGTAAGTATTTATGCTGCCTATTATAAATTCAAATGAGTAAATTAGACAAAAAATAATTTACACAATTATTTGTTGTTGCAATATCTATTTTTTGTCACCATTCTCTAGTAGATGTACTGAAAATAGAGAAATTTAGCAACACAGAAAAGAAAATAAAGAGATTCAAGTAGTAGAATTCTTTATTTGAACACAGTTGACATACATTTCATAAACACATTTTCTGTCTTATAAAGTTACACACTATAGCTATTATATTTAGAATATTCTTCTTCTAAAAATAACCTCCTACAAGTCTCGTCAAACTCATAAACATATATAAAGCATAATGTCACGGGTTAAAATAAAAAAATGTCCCCATTTAAATTTCCACTTGAACAACAAGATAAATTTTAAATTGCATTAATCTCGCCCTTCGTTTTACTCATTCCACCCTGTTTTCTCTCCATATTATGCAATGGAAGTCCTAGAACCTGTGCAACAATGGTATGGTGGTTATAAGAAATTCCACTTCTTACCAGGAATGGAATACGTGGTTATTTCTTACAATCCACTAGCCATATTTCTATATGGTAGCGATGGCCTCTGAATATAACATTGGATATCTTTGATGTTTGCATTGCTATGGGCTCTTGGTTCAGCCCTAGAGGTTGTTCATGGGTTGGAACACACAAGAAATTCGTCGCGATGACTTCAAAGCAGGACAAATAATCGTAAGTCTTATGGACATGAGTGTTGGTCTTGCTCATCACTCAAATGTCTAGTTCACTCTTATGGCACCAAGTATCTCATGTCACTTATATATTGGGCTCAATGCCAATCGTGATTACATCAGATCCTAATGTGGGTAGACACATCAACATCTACAGTGAATTCAATGAATTAGTGTGAAAGATCAAATAGAATTAGAAATCAACATCTATACTAAAACCAATACATCTAGTGCAAACAATAAAATAGAATTGGAAATCAATATATACACTAAAACCAATGCATCCAATGCAAGCAATCAAATAGAAGTAGAAACAAACATCTACATTGAAATGAATGCATCTAATGCAAGCTATCAAATAGGATTAGAAATTGGCATCTACACTGAAATCAATGCATCTAGTGAAAGAAATCAAATAGAATTAGAAATCAACAACTACTCTAATCAATACATCTATTTTAGTGGAAAACCAAAATATTCATTAATTTCTAGATCTAACTTATATGTTTGTACTTGTCTCTATGCGTCTCTTTTTTCTTCCCTCTCTTTCCACCTTCCATCTATATGTATATCTCCCTCCATCTCTCCTCCCTCTCCCCCATATCTCTCTCTCCACCTCTTCATTCCTCTCTCTATCTCTCTTTTCTTCCCCCCTGTCCCCCTGCGATATATATCTATACCTCCCTCCATCTCTTTATATTCGTCTCTATATCTCACCCCCCGAAACACATGTCACACACTCTCTCTCCCACTAGTACAAAATTAGAGATTAGTGACTGAAAACAGTAGTGACCACAATTATTTCAAGTGAATTACTACTAAATTTTGGAAATTTCAAGTGAGCGAACTAAAAATGACTAATTTAGTCTAGGGGTAAAATATATGACTAGATATGAAGTGACTCAATTAAAAATGATTAACTTAAATGGATAATTTAGTCCATGACTAAAATTTATAACTAGATAATAATTAACAAAATTAAAAATGTTTAACGTAAATGAATATTATAGTGCAAGAATAAAAATATGACCAACTAAAAAGTACAATGTATGACGTGTAGACTAGTTGTTTTACGTCGGGTTTAGTCCTCACCAGGTCACGGGTTCAAGCCTCATAGGGAGCCACTGAGGAGTGGAAGCCACTTTGGGGGAATTAAAGTTCCCAAGGAGTGTCCAAGCTTGACTGAAGCCTCGTACAATATTGGTGATAAGCATCCTATTATGGGTGGATCGGTCTTCTTAAAACCAGTAAGCAGGTTGATCCCTACCTAGACACTACCTAGTTACAAAAAAAAAGGAAAAATAAATGCTTGATTACTTAAAGAACTTGAATATCATAATGCTCAAAAGCATAAGCTACATGGAGGTTCCTCAGTGCTCCCATACCTTAACATGCGAAAAAAGGACTTATCAACAACAAAATTCAAAAATTAATCTGGTTCTTGAATGTAAAGTTTGTTTTTGTCAACAAGTTGCTAAAAATTTATACATTAGTAAATAATTTCGAATTATTGCGCCGAAAGGGGCTCTCCAACCTAGTATGGAAGACATTATGTAATGTCCTGTTACGTAATTTTTATTTTTATGTAAACATTTTGACTCAACCAAATTACATAAAATCAAATAAAATAAAAATAATAATTAAAATAGAATTCAGGTAAAATCTCAAGAAGATATTATATATAATATATATATATATCTTAACTCTAGATTTACCAAGTATCTAGAGGGATCAAATCTATTTTCACTCTAAACAAAGTTTGCACCTCAAAAGATTATATCCTTTTTAGCACCTAGTAGATCCTGAGTTAAGATGGATCTAAAATACTATAGAAAAAAATATTCCCAATTTCAACTATTATGACACTATGCCTTTTAATGTAAAAAAAAATATTGTATAATTCAGATTTTCAATTACAAATACATATATATTCATTCCATTAATTTAACATTTTAAATATTTTTTTAAAATCATTTTTACAACATAAAACATTTTCATATTTACACGCCATGTGTTTGAAATATGAAATTGATTCAATGCATAGAGAAAGCAAAAGTGCACTAACTCTATCACCAACTATGAGTTATTTATAAAAAGTATTATTACTAATAAATTTAAACTGAAATTAAGGTTGAAGGTTAAGTGGTCTTTGGTATGGAAAATGTTAAGTATAATTGATGAGCTACAAGAATAATTTGATAAAATTTTTACGAGGAATACATCCCATTTAAATCCAGTTCACATGAGTGAGGTGATGGCGTAGGTGGATAAATGGTGGATAAGTGCTTTAACACATTTTGTTCATAGTTAGGTGTTGTTCAGGTACTGTGAAAAATCAAACCATTTCTTTGTAGTCTGTTTTCTTGCACTAAAAAATATTGATATGGGAAAGGGTTTCTATGTCGAAGCTCTGGTGTCATGATCCTCCTTGTAACTGAAGCTTTTGTAGTTATTTTTAGGGCTTTTTCATCATTTGTTTTATAAGGTGAAAATGGCAGAGAATTATTTGGATGGAAGATAATATACTACATTGATTGGAGTTGTAACAAGAGTGAGTTTCATGATGATGATTCCAAATCTAGCTCATGTAGAAGTAGTGATATAAGCTTTGAGAGGCCAACCATACGTGAGGATTCTGAATGCTCCAATTTTAAGGGACAATGGCTTCGTGGTGCTGAGGGGAGGGTTGAAAATAGTCCATGATTTAATCTTGATATTAGGATAAATAAAAGTGTGCTCTACATGAAAAAATTGTTTTCTTAAAGCTACCTCAATGGCTTCCAAAACATATATAGTTGATACCTAGCTAAGGACATGAGCTATACCATGTTGCAAATCAAGTGCTTGTGTTCCATAACAATCTGACAAAAATCCTAATGTAGTAATGACTCTAGGTATCTTTACCAAAGAGCTCCCAATCATCACTATTTTAACATGAAAACAAATGGTTGCCCTTAAAGAGACTCTGGTGCCCTATACTTAAGGTATGATCCCATACTAATGAATACAACAAGAGAATATCTGACAAATAGCTTCACCTCCAAGCTTTGTGCTACCAAGAAAAATGCCCCTAATGTACCTTTTCCTATTGTAACAAGTCTCTTTACCAACAAGCACTCACTTCTTAAGGAAGAGCTACTCAAACATATGTCACAATCACAAATAATGGTTTCCCCTAGAATATATACAAGAAATTCAGATATTGTCTAGAACAGACTTACAAAATGAATCTAGAGTGATGACAATTGGCTATCATGAGTCATTGCTACTCATAGATCGGGGTGTTGCTACTTAGTACTTTAATATTCTCCTTATTTATCCTGGAAATATGCAGAGCCTTTTTTTATTGAGGGTGTTGGATCTTTTACAAGACTGGGCTATCTACAGAGGCTTAGCCTCACCTTACATTGTTGTTTCTTTGTTTTATCATCGTCTTATATAAATAGGGGAAGGACAAAGCCATCATATACATTGTTTTTACCATATTATCTTAGAGATGAGAAGCACACTAGACCTTCTCCTTCTCTTGACACGATTTATCACCTTATCTCCCTATCCCGGAGTAGTAAGTGTTGGAGCAGTGCAAAGTTCTACTAGGGATAATATTTGATCCTAAAGGAGGCAAGAAAACTTGTGATTGTGATAATCCCTAAAGGATTAGAAATCATTGTTGTTTTAACTAATGTGAGAGAAGAACACTAGAGTAGCAATGAAGAAACAACTTGAATACTTATGTAAGACCCCAAAAAAAACTAAAAAACGAAGGGTGGTGGTGTGTTACAAGTGGTATTACAGCTCCCATGTTCAACACTTGGACCTAATGGGCTCTCTTCCAAAACTGAGTATGATGGCATGCCATTGGTGTTATGCTATCGTGGACTCTACAGGGTTTTGTATGGAGAACATCATAGGGCACACGAATGTGAATAAATTTTTGTATGTACATATATTTATAGAAATAGCTTGAGAGATATAGCTTTTTCTAAAATTTGTTGGGATTTGGGCAACTCCATTGTCCTTTGAAATATTATCACTTTGTTGGGGAATAAGTTTCTCAGTTCTTCTGTGTATTATGTCATTATTCAGACGCCAGGTCCGAACTTAAATAGGAACACAAAAAAATACATATATAACCATAAATATAGAGATGCAACATAAATAACACTTCATTTCATTAATATCAAACACTGAAATATTCCTACAAACATAATGGAAATAAGACTGGCTCAGCTGATGGTAGCTTATCTCTGAGAAGAGATGTAGCGGATACATACCTCTGAACTATGTTACAATGATTCCCAAGGGGCTATTTATTATTTTTAAAAATGATAAAACCCTAGAAACCAAAAACGCTAACCCCAAGAGATGTATCGCCAAGAGTTTTTGGGCCTCGTTGGGGTTAGTTGGGCAGCCAACTTCCCAGGGTCATAACTTGGTCATATTATCTTTGTTTGGTGTGTATGATACCTTGTTTGAAAGTTATGTTTGAGTGCTATAGTATTTTATGCAAACCCTTTCCTATGCCTATGGGCCTGTAGCGAATCTCGAAAAACATCGTTTAGGGGATCAAAATTTCTCTGGAAGTTTAGGACCCAAAAAGCTACTAAAAATAGTAAATGTTGAAATAAACAGGAAACAAATGAAACCAATTGGAGGTCTAAGTGGAATAGGTGCATGGCCACCAATATCCACCTAGATCATTCCCCCCCCCCCCTAGGAAGAAATGACCCCCATTGTGTGCAGAGCCTCCATGAGGTGAGGAAATTTTTGTTGAGCCTGGTCCCTGGTGAGCCACTTGCCTTAGTGTTGGAGTTGGCTAGCTTTGACAACTCAGTATAGTTGGATCTTCTAATGGCGAGTGTTATTGACTTGTGCGTCCATAATACGATCATTTTTGGCCTCTTCCATGTAGTTTTGGTTTAACTCTATTGGTGTGATTTGTTCTGCAATGTTTGATGTTTCCAACAATGGTGGGAAGTATGACCGAAGGTGGTCCACATTGAACACTAGGTGTAGGCCAAGGAATGGAGAAATGTTGAGCTCAAAATAATTATCTCCCACAACCTTGGTAATGGTGTAAGGAACATATCAGAGTGTTCTGAGCTTCTGATGGGCTCTAGTAAGGCGTTCTTTTCATAAATGAAACTAAACTTTGTCAGCCACTTGAAACTTGTGTGGCACCCAATGTTGATCATGTCGTTGCTTGTACTTGGCATTTAACTTCTCCAGGATATCCTGAAACTACTGGAAGATGTATTGGATGCATTCAATAAATCTAGTCCCTTTATCAGCCTCAGACAATACATGTATGTATTTTGTCTGTGTAGTCGTGTGAGACATGGCAACATCAAGTAGAAACAAAGGTTGAAATCCTAGACCCACTTGAAAGGGACTGCAACCAGTCAAGCTATGGAGAGCTCTACTCTAACTGTGTTGCACATATGGAAGACTTCCATCCTAGGTTCGAGGATGCTTGGACTTGTAAATGTGGAGTATGTTCCCTATCATCCTATTGATAACCTTCGTTTGGCCACCAATCTGGGGATGGAAGGCAGTCGACTTGGTGAGCTTGGTGTCCAATAGTGTCTAGAGGCTTGTTCGGAATGTGCTCAGGAACTTGCTATCCCGATCTGATATAATGGTTTTTGGGATCCCAAAATGTACCCATAGTCATTCAAAGAAGAGTTTGGCAGTGTCCTCTACGGTGACACTCTTCTTGCAGGCCACCAATATAACCATCTTAGAAATTCTATCCACAACCACAAATACATAGTCATTACCATGCTTGGTAGAACGGAGGCTAGACATATCGTGCATGGAGATGGATTCCCACAGCTGGATGGGAGTAGGTAGAGGCGTTTTCAAGCCTTTCTTCTTGACGGTTCGCTTAGTGATGGCATAAGCAGTGCATGATTTGATATATTTCCCAATATCTAGTTGGAGTTTGGGCCAATAAAAGTATTTTTGTAGTCTAACCATAGTTTTCTCCACACCAAAGTGTCCTACGACCCGACTGTAGTGCGCCTCTGAAATCAGCTTGGCATGCTCGCTTGAAGGAATGCAATGGTGGCCTAGGTAGCATAATAATGTGTCCTGGAGGCGGAAATCATGAACTTGCTTTCCATATAATAGAATTTGTTATGTGGAGGTGAAATCTAGATCATTTTCATATAGGTACGTCCATCCATAGGTCTCATGACCACAAGAGTTGAGAAGAGTAGTTAGTGCTGCAATTGGGGGAAAACTGAGGTAGTATGTAACATGATTGGTGCTACCCTTTTTGTATTTAATTTTCAAGCATAATTGTTTCAGATATGTAAAGAACTTATGATAGTGATTGTTCTGCAACTTCCCCTATGTCTTTATAAAGTGAAGAAGTCAGTGGTCAGTGTGGATGACCATATCCTTCCCCAACATGCAGTGCTTCCATTTTCGACAAGCCTGCATGATGGAATACATATCTTTATCGTAGGTGGGGTACTTCCGAATTGTATTGGAAAGTGTATCACTATGATAGGCCACTGGATGCCCGCGTTGTGTGAGGAATGCACCAATAGCATAGTTTGAGGCATCTATCTCAATTTTAAATGGTCACTATAGGTATGGTCATGTGGGTACCAATGTAGATCACAGGTGGTGCTTCAACTCAATGAACGTATTCTGTTGGGACTCAGACCAAAAAAATTGCTTTCACCCCACCCTTAGTAATTTGACTCAAAGGCCAAGTAATATGGGAGAATCCCAACACAAACCTTTGATAAAAGATTGCAAAACCGAAAAAGTTCCGAAGCTCTGTTAGAGTGCTCCAGGCTAGCCAATCCTGAATGACTTGGATCTTAGTCGGATCCACATGCATGCCACACTCATCTATGATGTAACCCAAGTATTGTACTTGTTCCATGCCAAAGGTGCATTTCTCCAAGTTGGCACACATTTTGTGTTGTTGAAGGGTTTGAAGGACTTGCTGAATGTGGTGGAAGTGTTCTTCCTAACTCTTGATGAAGATTAGGATTTTGCCTAGATAAACCACCATGAATGAGTTAGTTAAAGGCCACAAGATGTCATCCATTAGCCTCATAAAATTAGAAGTGGCATTTTTCAACCCTTAGGTCATAACCAACCATTTGAGAATGCCTTCCTTCAATTTAAAGGTGGTATTCCATACATCTGTGGGTTCTATTGGAACCTAGGGATAATGAGAATTCAGATCGATCTTGTTCAAATACTTGGCCGCGTTGAGTTGGTCCAGCAGGTCATCAATTAGTGGGATTAAATACCTGTTCCTGACATTTATTTTGTTTAATGCATAATAATCAATGTAAAGCCTCCAGATCCCATCCTTCTTTTGTACAACTACAATTCAGCTCCCACAAGGTGAGGAACTTGGTCAGATACACCCTTTTTGCAACAAATCCTATATTTTTCACTTGATCTCTTCATTTCACAGAATGGAGTGCGATATATCAACCTATTGGGTAGAGGTTCTCTGGGAATTAGATCAATCAAATGTCTGAACTGATAATGCAAGGGTACCCATTTGGGTGAGGAAAACATGTCCCTGTATTCTTCCACGACTATATCCACTTACTTCTGTTGCTTGGAGGAACCTTTCCCAAGGGCCATGGATTTGGCTACAACCTCCCCCTTACCTTGAGAGCGAATCAGAAAGAAAACATATTTCCCAGTTTGGGAGATGACCTTACTATATTTCTTAGCAGAGATTAAGGAGATGGTGGTAGTTGGGGCTACCTTTTGTATCATGTATAACTTACTACCAATTAAATAATAATAGAGAGAGGTCTAGACTCATATACAACAAGTCACTTCAATAAGTATGGTTATCCTAATAATCCATCACAAACTTCAAGAGGAGAAACATCACACAATAGCTCATCTCTGAAGGTATTGATGCTGCAAGGAAGGTGACACTGCTGGTTGACACAGAGATCTCATCCTTGGTGAAGCCACCTCATGCTGTATGGCTATAGATGTATTGTAGTTGGTAGGCCTAGTCGATTCATGACCTATATTGAAATGAGGTACTTTTGGCTCCTACTGTGAACAACGAACTGTAGCGGAGAACCCTTCACCCACATATATGAGTGGAATAGTTGCTCCCCCCCTTCTAGATCTTTAGGCTCTATCTCCTAGATCTTGGTGGTGGCCACAGTGGCATTGGGCTCCACATCAATTATATGCTTCCCTTTATCATTCCCCTTGTTGGGTTCTGACTCAGAGTCGAAACATGCGTCTGACTTGAAAGCCTTCAGCTCAGCCACCAGTGACTTCTTGGCCCAACATTCACTTGTGTTATGAGTGGAGCTCTTATGGAACTCACACCACTTTCCCATGTCCTTCTTTATCTTCATGATTTTGTTTTTTTATTGCATCTTCAGTGGGTTATGTTGGGTCACCCTACCTTGGCTTTGCACTTTTTTCTAAGGTTTGGGAGCACCTTTCCCTTGCTTTGGATTCGTAGATCCAAAGCTTCTGTTTTTTTGTTTCCACTTTTGATCAATCTTGACAGCGTACCAGTATGTCATGCCAACCAAGGAGATTTCAACAACTCCATCTCATCATGTATGTACTTGTGTAGGTAGTCGCGGTACTTGAGTACCAAATGTTTCTCAGAATCCTTGATACCCAACTTTGTGTGAAGGGTATGGAACACATTGCTAAACTCTGACACATCCTGGTCTCTTCCCTACCACATCGTTTTCCACTTTATATATTTATCCTCATAGCCCCTGATAAGTAGTACTTCTCCTTGATGGAATCCCAGAATGAATTCCAAGTGGGTGTGGTTGAAAACAATGAGGGTGTACTCTCGTATTTCTTCTCACAGTAGGTTTCCCACTAGTCCTTGATGTGGGGGGTGATTTTGAGAAGTGTAAAAGTAAACTTTTCTCAACTAGAAAAATAATGAACAGAAAAATATCCTTCTAGCATAGTTAACCATTTTTCTATGGAGTCTACATCTATTTAACCTTCAAATATGGGGATGTCAAAGTTAATTTGTACCTTAAAGGGTGTGGCTCTTCAAGAGTAGCTTACGGAAGTAGATGTGTCACTTTTGGGTAGTCGCTGAAGGATCTGAGAAATGTGGTACATCATCTTATTGCTTTGTCACTTGAGGGCTTCTTCAAACAATATTTTGAAAGGATCTCCTGTCCCCTTGTCTTTCTTCTCTTCTGCCATGGGAGGCCATCAGGATTTGCAAGGCTGGTCTTGAAAAGGTTTGACCAGTTTGAGCCCTAACTCCTTATAGCCCGACCTCGTTGGGGACATGCCAAGAAAAATAAAGAAAGAACAGAACACTCTGATACCACTAATTCAAACTGAAACAAGAACACAACAATTTACATATATAACCATAAATATAGATATGTAGCAGAAATAAAAATTCATTTCATTTATACCAAATACTGAAATATGCTTACAAACAAAATGAAAATAAGACTACCTCGGGCTATGGTAGCTTATCTCTGAGAAGAGATGTGGTGGCTACATGCCTCTAAACTATATTAAAATGAGGCTCAAGGGCCTATTTTTTATTGAAAAACATGCGAAAACCCCAAAAAAACAAAACACTAACCCCAAGAGATGTAGCGCCAAGAGTTTGTGGGCCCCATTTGGGTTAGTCGGGAAGCCAACTTTGTGGGGTCATAACTTCGTCATATTATCTATGTCTGGCACATACGATACCTTGACAGAAAGTTTTCTCTGAGTACTATAGGTTTTTCCACCGGCCCTTGCCTATGGCTATGTGCTTGTAACACACCTAAAAAAAGTGTTGTTTAGGCGCTCAAACCTGCTCCAAGTTAAGGACTCGAAAAATTGCTAAAAATAGTAAATGTTGAAATAAACAAGGAAACAAATGAAATCGTTTGGATTTCTAAGTGGAATAGGTGGGTGGCCACCAATATCCATCTAGATCAAGTAGCCTGAGAGATATAAATTTTGTTAAAGGTTGCTAGGATTTGGAAAACTCCATTGTCCTTTGAAATATTATCACCTTGTTGGGGAATAGGTTTCTTAGTTATTTTGTGTATTATGCCATTGTTCAAAATCTAGGGAAGTAATATTAGACCAACCTATAGATGTCAGGGTAGATCTCCTCTTGGCTTGCAAAGATATAATAAAGAGAAAATGAAGGACCCATAGTTACTATTCAACAATCCATCACTCTACTAGTTTATCAAAACCCTGGAAACAACAACGTTGAAGGAGTGTAGATACTGTAGTTTCTTTATATATACTACATAACATATATGGAAAGTGAAATTTATTAAAAAGAATATTGAGATCATGCCAAAGGGTAGTTTTAACAATCTTCGAACTACATATTTTTCATTTTAATTTCGGTGTTTTTTAACCATGATCTCCCCCCATTCACCACCATATTCCTAGTTCATAGAACTAGGGCAGTCAAAGATACTGTTATCACTCAGGTTGTCCCTAGGATCCTATTAGGGATACGGCCGAGGTAACCACAAACCAATCTTCTGATTGCAGGTTCATGCCCACCTGCAATCGGAGAGGGCTCTCTCCTTTAGATTCAACCTTAGTTTATCTAGATTCAACCTTAGTTGATGATTTTAGACTAGCTTTCTGACTTCAAGGGAATGTTGAATATGATTGGGAGGAAGGTAGGATTCTCAAGTAAAGAGGCACAGTAAGGTGTTATAAGTTTTGAACCATTGGGCATGGAGTCACAGATTGAGGCATGCGAGCGTTTTCTTGGTCACAAGGGGATACGGAGCGGGAGAGTCACCCAGGATACAATATTCAGTCTGCTGAAAGTACGGGAAGAATATCAGGGATGAAAGGAAAAAGAGAATCATTTCATCATGCTGACCAAGGGGAGAATTGGATGAGTGGCATCTCGGAGCAGTTAAGAATTCCAAAGACATGCACTCATATACGAAAGAAACAGGGTAAACTAGAGCAGTTAAGAATTCTAGCTCATAATTGTTTCAGCAGAAAACATCGAAAAGTGCAGAAATTGAAGTTAAGGTGTATTTAAACAAATCTTAAGCTATTCTTTTTTCCTATAGCTTAGAAAGGCGGAAAGATGATAAAAACATAAAATAAACAGGGGAGAAGAACACTTATTGGATCATGCAGAGACACAGGAATTCCGTGATCATTCCTTGGCCAAGAGAAAACAGCAAGTTGTTTCGCAATACATGCTTTCAGCAATCTTTGATTATGAAAAATATGACAGTTACAATGCGAGTCTTTACTCAGAGAAATTGCTGGAAAGGAAACTAACCAACAACTACTACTACCAACCAACCAACCCTTTACAATATCGCTTCAGGTGGTATTTATAAACAAACTATCAGAAAGACATCATTACAAGTGACCTTGACAGGTCTGCTTAGAACTCTTCAAACATCTAAATGCTACTGGAATTAAATGCAAGTAAATCTTTTTGGCTGCACTGGGGGCAGCTGAATCGGAATAGGTGACGAGGTGGCCCTTGGGGACGAGATGCGGTGCTGCTGAAGTGAATGTGCTTTGGGGCTGCAGTTCGGCTTTGGTGCGAATTGAATGTGCAATTATTATGATTTGAGAGCTTCAAGTGATTCTGCTCTCCTTCTATGGATCTGCTGGAAGATATTCAAATTTCTCTTGCTTTGGGCCACTGCTCAAGATATTCTCTGATACACTTTGCCGCTACATTGATGGTTTCTGCCGTCAACTGATACTCTTTGACACGCTTAGAGCCTGCTGATTTGATCTGATACACTTTAAACTCTGTGAATGATCTGTTGCTGTCTTCAAACCGGATCCTTTGGCACGTTTGGGCGATCTTCGGGCTTTTTCGGCGCACAGTGGGCTCGGCAATCAGAAGATTCCCTGAAGATTCCTCAAAATGGCCTATTTCCCGTAGCGATGCGCGAATCACGCTATTCGCGCATCGAAAACTGCTTCTGTTTCTTGATCTGGAGCTCCGAAGTGCGACTTTTCTTCCTGCGCGAAGCTTTTTCGACTTTTTTGGCTGCTGATGTAAGCACTGCGTCGGCTGTACAGCGAATGATGTCATCAGTGGGTCCCTGGTACAGTGCGAAGTCGTGAGGTACTGGATGAACTATTGGTTAAGAGGTTCCAATGCGATATCGCAATATCGCGTCGGCGGGGAAAGAGGGGGATCATTGGGTTGGACATTGGTGCTTGCGACAGCCGATATGCGATATCGCGATATCGCATCGGCGAAGAGGGAGGGGTGAACAGATTGGACACTCGGCATTTGCGATCGGCGATCACCAATTTCGCGTTATCGCATCGGCGGGGAACGGATGGGCAATGTTTTGCATGAAAGTGAGATGGCGAGGTTGCGATGCGAAAACGGCTATGAGGGGGAAAAAGGTAAGTAAGTAGGTGTGGAGGGCTTTTGAAGTTTCGGAAGGGGTCCGACTACCTCAGGGGAACTTTATACTTAGGAAGAAGTCCGTGGTATTTTGGGAAGTGGTTAGGAGGTCGGGCTCTTGCTTAGTTTCTGATAAACTGAACAATTCTTGGGAACTGATATGGTCATTTTTCAACCAGGGGAGGGATATTACATAAGGGTTTTTTAGTTAATATTAATACGAGGATGGGAAACATAGGGAGCTAGATAATAACGTTAGTGGTTAATATGGAGATGATAAGAAAGCGCTAAGTTTGGGAGACTTAGGCTGTTACAGCGGGTAGGACCATACTTCGGGAGAAGATATGGAACAACTTTGAGTAAAGCAGATCTTTACTCAAACGGAATGATGGAGATGATGAACTTAAGAGGCGTCAAGCAGACCTTGACCTCTTTTGGGATGTTAGTCAATGATTGGGGAGAACAGAGAGGGAAAGTTAGTTATACCTCATTTGATCCTTTTTGGTTACAAATCTTTGTTGATTATGTTCTGCATGATATGATGCCTGCAAACTTGGAACTTGTCAGCAATTCAATCAGCTTCATCACTACCTACCCAGCCTACTTGCCTAGCATTTTTTCTTCTTTTCCTTGGGGGTGCACTTAGACTTGCAAACCCATCATACATTTTTCTTTTGATGCTTTCCTATCTACATACTACCCTTATTTCTTCCAGAGCCCAGATCAGATTGTTGGACTCTTCTGTTTCTCTACCTATCTAAGAGTCTGCCAAGATTAAACTGTTTGGACAAACCTACAATCTGTATATTCTAAAACATGAAATTTAAACCTAGGGAGACCAAGATTAAACTGTTTGGACCTCCCTTTAACTAACAGTAGCGATACCAGGAAAACTTTACAAAATTTGAAGGCAATTAGATGAACTTGAAGTAGCCTTCTTCATATGGAGACTGTTTGAGAAAATATGGAGCATTGCAGCAAGCAAAGTACAACATATTTGGCCTGTGAAATGCTAATCATGAAAAATGAATACCTGTCGCAGCAGGAGCTAACAGTGGCTCCACTCGGGGATGGCTTCTCCTTGTGGGAAGTCAACAACAGCAGGCCAGAATGCCTTGATTTTTTAGCTTCTTGTTGTCCTCTGCAAAATTTATTCCCTTCGTCCGCTTTATTTCTTCTACCTACCTACCCTAGCAGCAATTGTTTTGCTGTTAGGTAAAATAAAATAACCAGTGCAGCCATTTAAGAAACTGTGAAACGAGATGATCTTTCTGACTGATCATTTTTGAATGCAAAAGCATCGTCTGGGCGCGTGCTTTTACAACCAAAATTGTGGCCTCCATCATTTGGCGCTGAATCTTACGGTCTTCATTGAGAAAACATGTTAGCAAAATTTTGTTAAGCCAAAGTTCCATATAATCTGCGATTGGATCAATGAACTTACCCTGTGAGAGAACTTCCTCTACTCCATTTGAATCTTCAATAGAATTATGCAGAGTCTGTGAATCAGTAGGTGGCGGCATCTTCTCCTGAGTTGAGGACGGGAGACTTCGGCATGATTTGGGACCTTCTGGGTCGAGGGGAGCAACTGCATCTTCGGTAATGAGCCTAGCAGATGATCCTTCTGTCTTTCCTTGGATCCTAGATCACACAGAATCCTCAGGTCCTCAGGCAACAGTGTTCCCTCCTGAATATGGGCATGGAAGCTTAGGTATGATTCCGGGTTCTTTGGGCTAGAAGGATCAGTTACATCGTCGGTAATGACCCTAGCCGTTGATCCTTCTGTCTTTCCCTTGGAGCCCAGATCATACTCAAACTGTAATTCAGGAGACAACACTATTTCCCGCTGAACTGGAGGAGGAAGATTTTGGCAAAACTCTTGAGGGTTGTAAAAATCATAAGCCTGAATTTGAGCTCCCAAGAGTTCAATTTCATTCTCATATTTTTGCACAACAAACTCAAGGAACAATTTATTTCGGCCGCCAGGTATTGTTGACAATACCTTTCTGAAAAATCTATCATCCAGCTCAAACTCTGATAAACATTCTCTGCATTTTTCTAAAGCTTCTTCTATCGGAAGTTCTTCCCAAGATTCGGTCATTCTCTCTTGTTGATCATACATGGGGTACTAGGTTGTAACATTTGGTTTGTTCCTCAGTGGAGCCTTTGATTAAAATTGAAGTGGAGTCGCCAGGTGGATGTCTGGACTCTGAAGTGCCTGATCTCTGTCCACCATCAAAGATCAGAACTAAACATGACAAGCCTTCAAAACTAGGAGAACTTCCTCCATTGGGGTTTAAAGATGAACCGTGTGCTTGAATCCCCAATGGTGCGCACAGATACAGGTCGACCGAGGCTTTTACAAGTCGGTTTCTTCCACTTTAGAGCTGCAGATTGATTGCATTGATTTATCTGAGGAGGTCACCAGTGGAGTCGCCATTATGTTATCACTCAGGTTGTCTCTAGGCTCCTATTAGGGATATGGCCGAGGTAACCACAAACCAATCTTCTGATTGCAGGTTATAGCCCACCTGCAATCGGAGAGGGCTCTCTCCTTTAGATTCAACCTTAGTTGATCTAGATTCAACCTTAGTTGATGATTTTAGGCTAGCTTTCTACTTCAAGGGAATGTTGACTATGATTGGGAGGAAGGTAGGATTCTCGAGTAAAGAGGCACAGTAAGGTGTTATAAGTTCTGAACCATTGGGCATGGAGTCAAAGATTGAGGCATGCGAGCATTTTCTTGGTCACAAGGGGATGCGGAGCAGGATAGTCACGCAGGATACAATATTCAGTCTGCTGAAAATACGGGATGAATATCAGGGATGAAAGGCAAAAGAGAATCATTTCATCATGCTGACCAAGGGGAGAAGTGGATGAGTGGCATCCCGGAGCAGTTAAGAATTCCAAAGACATGCACTCATATATGAAAGAAACAGGGTAAACTAGAGCAGTTAAGAATTCTAGCTCATAATTGTTTCAGTAGAAAACATCGAAAAGTGCAGGAATTGAACTTAAGGTGTATTTAAACAAATCTTAAGCTATTCCTTTTTCCTGCAGCTTAGAAAGGTGGAAAGATGGTAAAAACATAAAATAAACAGGGGAGAAGAACACTTATTGGATCATGCAGAGACATAGGAATTTCGTGATCATTCCTTGGCCAAGAGAAAACAGCAAGTTGTTTCACAATCCATGCTTTCAACAATCTTTGATTATGAAAAATATGACAGTTACAGTGCGAGTCTTTACTCAGATAAATTGCTGGAAAGGAAACTGACCAACAACTACTACTACCAACCAACCAACCCTTTACAATATCGCTTCGGGTGGTATTTATAAACAAACTATCAAAAAGACATCATTACAAGTGGACTTGACAGGTCTGCTTAGAACTCTTCAAACATCTAAACGCTACTGGAATTAAATGCAAGTAAATATTTTTGGCTGCGCTGGGGGCAGCTGAATCGGAACAGGTGACGAGGTGGCCCTTGAGGACCAGATGTGGTGTTGCTGAAGTGAATGTGCTTTGGGGCTGCAGTTCAGCTTTGGTGCGAATTGAATGTGCAATTATTATGATTTGAGAGCTTCAAGTGATTCTTCTCTCCTTCTATGGATCTGCTAGAAGATACTCAAATTTCTCTTGCTTCGGGCCGCTGCTCAAGATATTCTCTAATACACTTTGCCGCTACATTGATGGTTTCCACCGTCGACTGATACTCTTTGACACGCTTGGAGCCTGCTGATTTGATCTGATACACTTTAAACTCTGTGAATGATCTGCTGCTGTCTTCAAACAGGATCCTTTGGCACGTTTGGGTGATCTTCGGGCTTTTTCAGCGCGCAGTGGGCTCGGCAATCAGAAGATTCCCTGAAGATTCCTCGAAATTTCCTATTTCCCGTAGCGATGCACAAATCGCGCTATTCGCGCATCGAAAACTACCTCTGTTTCTTGATCTGGAGCTCCGAAGTGCGACTTTTCTTCCTGCGCGAAGCTTTTTCGGCTTTTTTGGCTGCTGATGTAAGCATTGCGTCGGCTGTACGGCGAATGACGTCATCAGTGGGTCCCTGGTATAGCGCGACGTGGTGAGGTACTGGATGAACTGTTGGTGAAGAGGTTCTGATGCGATATCGCGATATCGCATCGGCGGGGAAAGAGGGGGATCATTAGGTTGGACATTGGTGCTTGCGACTGCCGATATGCGATATCGCGATATCGCATCGGCGGAGAGGGAGGGGTGAACAGATTGGACACTCAGCGTTTGCGATCGCCGATCGCCGATTTCGCGATATCTCATCGGCGGGGAACGAATGGGCAATGTTTTGCATGAAAGTGAGATGGCGAGGTTGCGATGCGAAAATGGCTATGAGGGGGAAAAAGGTAAGTAAGTAGGTGTGGAGGGATTTTGAAGTTTCGGAAGGGGTCCGACTACCTCGGGGGAACTTTATACTTAGGAAGAAGTCTGTGGTATTTTGGGAAGTGGTTAGGAGGTTGGGCTCTTGCTTAGTTTATGATAAACTGAACAATTCCCGGGAACTGATATGGTTATTTTTCAACCAGGGGAGGGATATTACATAAGGGTTTTTTAGTTAATATTAATACGGGGATGGGAAACATAGGGAGCTAGATAATAACGTTAGTGGTTAATATGGAGATGATAAGAAAGCGCTAAGTTTGGGAGACTTAGGCTGTTACAGGGGGTAGGACCATACTTCGGGAGAAGATATGGAACAACTTTGAGTAAAGCAGATCTTTACTCAAACGAAATGATGGAGATGATGAACTTAAGAGGTGTCAAGCAGATCTTGACCTCTTTTGGGATGTTAGTCAATGATTGGGGAGAACAGAGAGGGGAAGTTAGTTATACCTCATTTGAACCTTTTTGCTTACAAATATTTGCTGATTATGTTCTGCATGATATGATGCCTACAAACTTGGAACTTGTCATCAATTCAATCAGCCTCAGCACTACCTACCCAGCCTACTTGCTTAGCATTTTTTCTTCCTTTGCTTGGGGGTGCACTTAGACTTGCAAACCCATCATACATTTTTCTTTTGATGCTTTCCTATCTACATACTACCCTTATTTCTTCCAGAGCCCAGATTAAACTGTTGGACTCTCTTGTTTCTCTACCTATCTAAGAGTCTGCCAAGATTAAACTGTTTGGACAGACCTACAATCTCTATATTCTAAAACATGAAATTTAAACCTAGGGAGACCAAGATTAAACTGTTTGGAACTCCCTTTAACTAACAATAGCGATACCATGAAAACTTTAGAAAATTTGAAGGCAATTAAATGAACTTGAAGTAGCCTTCTTCATACAGAGACTGTTTGAGCAAATATGGAGCATTGCAGCAAGCAAAGTACAACATATTTGGCCTATGAAATGCCAATCATGAAAAATGAATACCTGCTGCAGCAGGAGCTAACAGATACCAACTTTCATTTATATATCATACTAATATTCTTAATGGTAGCATTATACATGTGTCCCTCTATAGCTCTGTTGTCCTAGACTCCTTGTTATACAATCATTCCTTTCCACCAACACGTTATGTTCTAAAACCTCTTATTATGCGAGTAATATTTCTGTGACATACCAAAGAAATGGTTCTAAGAAATATGCATCTATAGTCCTACGTAGCACAATGTTTAAGACTTTGCTGATAGGGGATGGGGGTCAGGTTTCATTTTCCAACAAGAATTGCATAGATGATTTATTATGTTATTAGTGCCAACAAAACAAAGTGAATATTTTTTGGGAGAACCAATGCCATATAGGCAACATTTTTTACAGAAGACCCTTAGATATCCATGAAACCATCAAATCGTGTCTCCCAGACATCAAGATTTTTGGCAGGAAACATCTGGAGGCTATGGGGGAATTTCCCAATTTCCTCAGGAAAATCCCCTTCCAAACATGAGGTTTCCCTTTGCAATCCCTAAGTCATTGTGAACAAGGAAATTCTGGAGACATAACATTCTTTCCATTGATGCAAGACCTATATTTAATCAATCACACATTCAAGACTCTAATATGACTTGACTAAAAATAACATTTGTATATAGTTATATCCTACCCCTACCAAGGTTTAGGATTATTACAAGCATAAAATCCTTCCCTACATCGTCCTACTCTGAATTTTATAAAACTTTTTCTTCTATCCAACATTTATCCTTGCAAATCAATTGTCAAATAACTTATGTAGAGAAGTAATCCTCACTGCATAATTTGATTACTCACTTTGAATCGTTGAACTCTGTCTTAACAATGGTAGTTCTCATATTTGATTCACAACCTTGTATTTATTAATTCCAAATTAGTTCTTTCTTATTCTTATTACTATCATATATTATATATATATATATATATATATAATAGATATAGATATTATTTTCATGCTAATTAGTTCCAACTATGAATGGGAGAGATTAGGGTGAAATATAATATTTTGTATTTTCTTAGAATGCGGCAGTGTTGATTAAAGAGGATCAATTGTGCTAGTTTTTTTTTCCTTTGAATACAAATAGTCCTACTCTCAATATCAAAAGTGAGGATGATTTTGTTGGTACCTTGCTAACCCACTCAACTATCAGCTTATAAAGAGCTAAGTCAACAGACACACAATGAGTGAACCTGCCATAAGAAGGATTTGAACAAATCTTCTCTCAACCACCCAAACAAATTGATGATAGTGCTAGTTTTTAAATTTTCATCATTTTTTTATTTTCCATTGTGTGATCATATTTGTGGCAGTTGGATTTTAAAAAGGAGGCATTGATTTTAAAATAAAAATGGGTGGACGGGTATAGATTAGGAAATTTTCATTGTTCACAACATGGATTCTAATTCTAAAAGAATGGAAAATATGGGAAAGTATTAGGTGAAGAGAGTGAGAAATGAGTTTGAGACTTATAGAATGCAACAATTTAGGGAGGATCAACAATGTTTCATATTTTTAGAACTGAGAAGAAATGAGAACATTGGGAATAAAATATGGAGGTTACAAACCAAAGGATAAACAACCACAGGCCAAAGATTCATAACACCAACCAAAGGAAAGTTGATAATATGGGAAGGAGTTGTGTTCCCATTAATAAACATTTCCATAGGGAAAGGAGTGTTATTCTCATTAACAAACATGGACACAGGCTAAAGGAACTATGATGACACTTCTTACATACATTATGGTAGTTAGAGTGAAACACAAACATTCATAGGTAAAGGCATGAACTCAAATAGTCCAAGGACCAATGGTTAGGAAAAATGATGCTAAACATATAAGATACAAAGGACTATGATACAACAAAATTAGAATAATAGAGAAATGCATGTTGACCCAAAATTCATTTCATATTTGGGAAAAAATTTCACATCTTGTAATGGCACATCTCAAGGTTCATGTGTGGCGCACAACCTCACATTGTTGTCTTTCATTGCAACCCAAATTCAAGTGTGCCACTTGGATCCAGCAATGATTCACTTGCAAGGTATTTCCCTGATATCTAAATGTTGAAGCACACTATAACAAGTTTGTTCCCTATTCTAATAGACTTTCTGTCTTCTCTAAAAAATAAAGAAGACTTGAAATCTTCTACAAACTGTGGAGCATAATTGTTGAATGCACCAACCTTGGAAGATGTGAAATAAATAGTCTTCTATGCTACCTTGTCCTCACATTTTTCTTTTCAATTCAACTCCAAATATTTTATCACCCCTCTTTGCATGAAATCCATTGTTCATTCTACAAAATATTTGATAAACAACACCATATACTCTACAAATTACTCCTGAGATTAGCTCCAGAAAGAAACTCAACATATAATTGTTGAATGCAAAAACCTAGCAAAGAAGGAAATAAATAATGTTCTACACTACTATATTGTCAAAGCTACTAACAATACACTATGCATAAATAAGCACATCTATATATCAAAAAGATTTGCATAGTTGATAAATGTGTTCTAGGAAATATAGATATCTCTATTATATAGCAGGTAAAATGTCACTTCTCAGAGATTTTCTCCAATTGTACTTGATGTACTCAAAGACAAAGGTGTTTGAAAGGTGAAGGTGATCAACAACTCAAGGGTGTCTATGTGATCCCTCCATCAAAATCCCCTTACTTACAAACCTAAAGCTTGTCAAAATATGTCAAAGTATAAACGCTGAAGCAAACTAAAAGGCCAATTCAAGGGTCCAAATACAAGGTGTTTAGTATGTAAGGGAGGGATTGACAGACTCAAGCTCCATGTGCCCACTTGCATGAAGAAACAAAGAATTAATACATGAAACCATTCCCATAAAACATATCATATCATGAGTGAGATGTGGAGGAAAAGACTTAAATGACCTCACCTCGTAATCTTATGCATGTCGATATGACTTATTCTATAAGGAAATGTATTTTGGTGGCAATGGATCATAAATGTGGGATTAATTGGTCCATCCAAGAGTGAACGCTAGTCCTATGTGACATCAAATCAAGCCTTGGTGTGAGGGATAAGGGTTCAACAAGTCTCCATGTGAATTATTTATTTTCATCCCTCTCAAATGATATGAGTTTCTCTTACTCCTACAAGACCATTGGAGTTGCCTAGTCTACCCCTGACAAATTTCGAAGTGTAGTGGATCAGTACCATTTATGTAACAAATGGTGTCTTTTCTACAGGATAACAGTGCTATTCAAAGGGACTTCTACAATGTGGAAAGATGTAGCAAAGTCCCACTACAATGTGGCTTATTCAAACCTACAATGGGTAAGATGAAAGGAGGGGTTCAAGGAACAAAATTCCAAGACCAATTATATAATTCATGCCAAAAATATTGAATCATACTTTTAATTTGAGGGAATGGGAGGCTGAACCTTGGGCCTCCATGATAATTTTTAGAGGGAACCATTTGAAAATGGCCTGAATTATGGAGTCTCTATAAACTATGGTTGGGTGCACATTGGTTCACTTCAACCTCCACGTAGAGCTTAAGCTATCTCCCACTCTCAGCTTAATCATCAGATTTGTAGACTCTACCTCTTCTGCCCCACCTCATTCTATGAATGCACCCTAAATGCTCATATCTCAAAGCTACTGGAAAGCCCCACTAAAGACAGTCATGTGGCTATCTACATTGATATTGGCTCCACAATTGTGAAATATGAAGACCTAACATGTCATGTGGACCAAGTAATTAAAGCCCAAAATGGACATTACATGTTTACCCCTTTTTAGTAACCTAGTATGTTTTTTTGTGTATTGTTTTTATTATGATAGTATGTTAAGAAGTATATTTGTGCACTTCTAAGAAGCAGATATAGGTAAGCCTCCATAGTATTATGACTGGTTCATCCTTAAATGGGGATTCCACTTTATAGTTGCCTAGGACTATATATTTTTAGTAAACTTAAGTTCTATAGTATTGCCACAATTTTTTTAATATAATCTCTACTAACCCCCATCCTCGCTCAACTCAAAAAAAAAAACATTAAAAAATAACTAACCTAGCAAAACTTTAAATTCATGATATCTCCTAAAAATGAACATGGATAACATTTTTTGTTTCTGTTGGGGGGCTAGGATTTAGGTTTAAGGTTTTGAACAATTCCCTTAAATAATACAAACTCCACTCAACTCATTATACGGACTACATGCTTTCCTGGTTAACCATAAGATTCAAATAATGAAAGCTTCAAGTAAAGGTCCATATATACTTCAAAGGCATCCAAAAGTAATGGAATGTGTCAATCGCCATACTTACTACCCAGAAATAGTTGCAAAAAGGCTTACAATCAAGTCAAAATATTACATCATATTACTTCATATTCAAGAATTGGATATACTATGAATGCATTGAGATAAGGCCTTTATGTTTTAATTGTTACTCTATTTTATTCATTTGTAATAGTGAATGCCAAATTTAGTTTTAACCTAGAGATCTAAACTTTTTGTAAATGATTATGCGTGTGATCCTAATCACAATTGTATTTTTATTTTTGCTTGTTTTTATCTCTGTTGGGAAAGAAATGTGCTGAAATAATCATAATAGGATTTGTGCTTCTATTTCTTTGTGCCAAACACTTTATCAGCAAACTCTATTTTTTTCTGTTTGTAAATGGATTTCTTCCAAGATAAATTTTCTCAGCAAGCATTTTTTAATGGTAGTGATAACATAACTTTCATTGAATTCTTGCAGTGTGCAATGTCAATGGCCATATGTAATTCACAATCAGAGCATAAGATGGTAGGATATGCAACATAAGAAGCTACAAATATTATATGCAATCATATTTAGTGATCATTTTTCATCCCCTCTATTTTGGTAACGTTATCAAAAGCTTCAAACTTTGCAACACTTTTTTGTATGATGCGTAGAACATCAAACAGATTACGATAGGTCTGGAGGCAAGTATTTTCCAACATTTTGTACTTGGCACTAAAAAGTCATCAAGTAATTATTACTCACAACAGTGATGGTGTATGATACATTGTATATATTGTTTTTGACAATAATTTCCAAATATCGTTTCCTTAGTAACCCTTTCACCTTCGTCCATGTTTCCTGTGAAAATTCTCCATTAGTAGTACAACTTAGAAACAAAACCTTATTCAAAATTTATTTCAATTGGTTGTTTTCATCATGAATTTGGCTAGCCTTGCAGAGGTCATAGATCAGAGAAAAAAATATGAATGAAACAACAATATTTAAGAGTAATTTTCCATCACATTATTAGAATGAAATTTCCTCAAGCAGTTAAGGAAACCTTCCTAACATGAAATTTGTGTACATGGACTTAAAATCATCCATTGTAGTTTTTGATGCCTTCTTACCTTTACTTGATGGAAAATTCTCCAAAAGAGTTGCTTCCACAAGTTCAAGATATCCTCACCTGATAGATACTTCTCCCTCGCATTGACATTGGCGACAAAGGAAGAAATATTATTTTTTGTTAATTGAGAGGAAAGCTCCTTGGAAACTATGATAGCATAAAGAGGAACTAGACTTGACTCATATGCAGGTATAAATTTTCCATTTTGGTATAAGACCAAAAAGTGATAGGCAGCTTGACCAAGTGTGAGTTTAGATGTAGAAGGAATAATTCCTGAGCTGTCAACAACAAGCATGATTATAGAATATGGAATTATGAAAAGGTTTGTTTCTTTAGAATCTTCGCTTTTAAAAAACTATTTCTAATCCATCAAGACCTGAAGCAAAACTTGCCCCATTTGAATCCAAGAATTTATGTAGAGTTGGACAATTCTGGACTGTCTAATCTGGTGAATATAATGAAACTGTGGATTCTCCATGTACAAGAAGCCATGTACGCAGGGGAAGGGCACTGTGTGTAGATATTGCTACTGTAGATGCAACTTTTAGTGCTACCTTCAAGGCAAAAGTATCTAAGAAAGTTTTTCCACATAGGATCAAGGAAAATTTTTCATAATCTACTGCAATAAACTCACTATTTTTTTTAATGCACCAACCTAGAAAGGTGAGAAATAAATAGTCTTCTATGCTACTCTGCCTTCACATTTTTATTTTCAATTCAACTCCTAATACTTTCTTTCCCCTCTTTGCATGAAATCCTCTATCCATTCTATAAAATTTTTGATAAACAACATCGTATACTCTATAAATTACTCCTAAGATTAGCTCCAGAAGGAAACTCAACACATAATTATGAATGCAACAACCTAGTAAAGCAGGAAATATATAGTGTTCTAAACTACTATATTTTCCAAGTTACTAACAATACACTATGCATAGATAAAAACATGTATATACCAAAAAAATTTGCAGTGTGGAGAAATGTACTTGAGGACATACATATATATCCATTAGATAGCAGGCAAAATGTCACCTTTCAAAGATTTTCTCTAATTATATTTGATATACTCAAAGACAAAGTTGCTTGAAAGGTGAAAATGATCAACAACTCAATGGTGGTTATGTGATCGCTGCTTCAAACTCCCCCTTCTTACAAACCTAAATCTTGCCAAAATATGTTAAGGTATAAAGATTGAAGCAAACTAAAAGGCTAATTCAAGGGTTCAAATGCAAGGTGTTTAGTGTGTAAATGAGGGATTGATAGACTCAAGCTCTAGGTGCCCACTCGTACAAAGCAGCAAAGCATTAAGAGAGGCAAACCTTCCCATAAAACTTGTCATGTCATGAGGGTGATTCAAAGGACAAGGCTTAAATGACCTCACCTCCTAATATTATTCATGTATATCTAAATTATTATCTAAAGAAGTGTATTTTGGTGGCAATGGATCCTACATGTGGGATTAATTGGTCCATCGAAGGGTGAACGCCAGTCCTATGTGACATCAAAGAAAGCCTTGGTGAGAGGGATAATGGTTCAATAAGTCTCCATGTGCATTATTCATTTTCATCCCTCTCAAATTTTATGAGTTTCTCTTACTCCTCCAAGACATCTGAAGCTACCCATTCTACCCCTGAAAAATTGGGAATCGTAATGGATCACTATTATTTATGTAAAAAATGGTTTGTTTTCTACAAGCTAATAGTGCTATTCAAAGGGACTTCTACAATGTAGAAAGATGCAGAAATGGCCCACTGCAATGTGGCTTATTCAAACATACAATGGCTAAGATGAATGGATTGGTTGAAGCAATAGAATTCCAAGACCAATTATATAATGGACTCTAGAAAAATTGAATCAGATTTTTAGTTTGAGGGAATGGGAGGTTGAACCTTGGGCCTCCATGACCATTTTTAGAGGGAACTAGTTTAAAATGGCCTTAATTATGAAGTCTCTATAAATGATGGTTGGGTGCATATTGGTTCACTTCAACCTCCACCTAGATCTTAAGCTATCTCCCACTCTCATCTTAAGCATCAACTTTATAGACTCTAGCTCCTCTGGCTAAGCTCATTCTATGAATACACGCTAAGTGCTCATATATCAAAGCTACTGGAAAGCCATAATGAAGACACTCATGTGTCTATGTACATTGATATTGGCTCCATATTTATGAAAAATAAAGCCCTGACATGTCATGTGGACCAAGTACCTAAATCCCAAAATGGGCATTACATTTTTACCTTTCTTTCAGTAACCTAGTATGTTTTTTTAGTACTATTTTTACTATGCTGATATGTTAAACAATATACCTGTGGACTTCTAAGAAACAGATATAGGTAGGCCTCCATAGTATTTTGATTGGTTCATCCTTAACTAGAGATTCCAGGTTATCACTACCCATGACTATATATTTTTAGTAAATTAAGTTGTCTCGTATGGCCACAAGTTTTTTAATATAAGCTCTACTGACCCCCATCCCCTCACCTTGAAAAAAAAAAACATTAAAAAAAAAAAACCTAGCAAAACATGAAATTTATGATATCCCTTAATAATGGACATGGATAGTGTTTTTTTTCTGTTGGGGGGGTTAGGCTTTAGTTTTAGGGTTTTGAATTTGAACAATGCCCTTAAATAATACAAACTTCACCCAACCCATTATATGGACTACAATATTGCCTAGTTAACCATGAGTTTCCAACAATGACAACTTCAAGTAAAGTTCAATATCTACTTCAAAGGAATCCAGAAGTAATGGAATGTATCCATTGCTATACTTACTACCTAGAAAAAGTTTCAAAAAGGATTCCAATCAAGTCAAAAAGTTTACATCATATTATTTCATATTCAAGATTTGGATATTCTATGAACGCATCGAGATAAAACATTTATGTTGGCATTGTTACTATATCTTATTTAGTTGTAATGGTGAGTTGCAAACTTCTTTTTAACCTAGAGATCTAAATTTTTTTTAAGTGATTGTGTGTGTGATCTTAAGCACAATTGTAATTTTATTTGTGCGTGTTTTTATCTATGTTGGGAAAGCAATGTGCCGAAATAATCATAATGGTATTTGTGCTTCTATTTCTTTACATAAAACACTTTATCAACAAACTCTATTGTTGTCTCTTAGCGAAAGGATTGATTCCAAGATCAATTTTCTCAACAAGCATTATTTTAATCGTAGCGGTAGCATAATTTTCATTGAATTATTGTAGTATGCAATATCAATGGTAATATGTAATTCACAATCAGAGAATAATATGATAGGATCTGTAACATAAGCGAAACCAAATCTTATATGCAATCGTATTTGGTGATCATTTTTCATACCCTCTATTTTGGTAGTATTATCAAAAAATTGAAACTTTGCAACAATTTTTTGTATGATCCACAGAACACCAAACTAATTGTGATAGGTGTAGAGGCAAGTATTTTCCAACATTTTGTCCTTGACACTATAGAAAGAATCAAGTAAGTATTACTGATAGTAGTGATGGTGTATGGTACAATATAGAAACCATTTTTTACTATAATTTCTAACTACTATTCCCTTAGCAACCTTTTACCTTCCTTCGTATTTCATGTGAATGCCCCATAAGTAGTACAATTTAGATACAGACCCCTATTCAACATTTATTTCAATTATTTGTTTGCATCTTGAATTTGGCTAGCCTTGCAGAGGTCATAGATCAGAGAAAAATAGATGAGTGTAAAAAATATCTTTAAGAGAAAGTGTCCATCACATTTTTAGAATGAAATTTCCTTTGGTAGATAAAACCTACCTGACATGAAATTTTTGTACTTGGCCTTCAAATAATCTATTGCAATTTTTGATGGATTTTTCCCTTTACTTGATGGAAATTTCTCTAAAAGAGTTTCTTCCACCAACTTAAAGTTCTCCTCACCTGATAGATACTTCTCCCCTGTATTGACATTGGCGAGAAAGGAAGAAACATTATTTTTTGTTAACCAAGGGGAAACATCCTTAGTAACTTTGATAGGATCAAGAGACACTCGACCTTACTCATATGTAGGTACAATGTTTCCATTTTTGTAGCCAACCAAAAAGTGATAGGCAACTTGACCAAGTGTGAGGGCGTTAACTTGAATACGTTATTTTATTATTTTGAGTGTTTTATGTAGCTAAGTGACTCTTATTGTTAGGCCTATCTATACTAATAGTGTTTGGATGCACAGCGTTAGGATTCCCTTGGTTCATTTAGAGTGGACTCCCACTAGCTTTGGTTTGAGATAGCTCACCACATCACATGCCTCAAATGAAATTTTCAGCTATGTGTGTTACGAGAGAGCAATTTGGGGGATCATGTTTTCTTCAAATGTTCCATCTATTAGGAGATAGCACTATTAGATATTTATTGGATCTACTCTTGATTGATAACATTTATTGTTTGGTTTTTTTTCAGGACTCACGTCTTATTCATCAATTTTAAAGTTTCTTTTGTTTGTTAGAGTTTATAGCCCAGGGACCGGGCACTATGTCTTGCCTAGTTTTTCATTTAAAATCTTAAGAGAATAAAACAAAATCATTTTGAAAATCTACTTTTTTAGCATTTCAAGGATAGGTTTGTAGGATTATCATGGATTACACCCTTATGCTGGAGGAGAGCTAGCTTTATGTGAGAAGGATGATCACCAAGGTGACAATGGGTGATTTAATCAAGTAAATTTGGGGTTCGTAGTTGATAATTGAATCTATATTTTGAAGAAAAATTTTAGAGGTAGGAATGAAGTGTTTTTTCTCCTTGCATTGACGGAATGAGTTTAAGAACTTCATTTATTAACAAACCATTATTTGGCAGATGTTAGAGATCCTTTTCTTTTGAGAAATAAGCTGCTACAAGATATTTCAAAGCTTTTGTGGATGCCTCAAAGGCTATATCAAAGGGGGAGGGGGAGCCACTCCTCCTTAGGGAAGTTAGCTTGAGAGATAAAACCAAGTTGTGCAAGATAAAACTCTATTAATAGTAGGATTTGAACAATACAATCTATCTTTGACATCATATTTAGCTTTGACCAATTTGCACGCTTGGTCTAGGCGATTTTCTGTAAAGTAACATCCTATAGTAATTTCTATTAATTAGGACATTGCTACATTCTATAAGTTAAAACCTTTTTCCAGATATTGTGTTATTCATTTTTACCATTTAGAAGGACATGACAATTAAGTTGATTAGACATTTCTGTTAATTGTGCCATTTTCCTGAATGCATATATTTGCAATATATTGTAGTTTTCATCTGTAGTATGCTCTTCAACTCAGTCTCACATGAGAAGGGATCAAATTACAAATTTTGCAGTCTAAAATAAGCCATTTGGAAGGTAATGAAAAATAATAAGTGGTTTTTATATGTGAGAACCATTGCAAAAAAACATCTTATTCTCATTTCTATCTGGAGCCTTTTCTTTGTAATATTGTAGACATTTACTCAGACATCTGCATTTGTCGAGCTTCACCACACCCCCTAATTTTGATCATCAATAGTCACAAGGTGATCGACATGGTAAAATTTCATGCTCGTATGTTGTGATAAACACAATGCTTAACAACATTCGTGATGCTTTATAGTGTTAAAAGTACTTTTGTAATCTTTTGGTCACACTAATTTCACTTTAATTTTGCTTACATTATATATTGTAAATTTGATAGGTTGTGTCATTATATGCATGATTATGCAAGGGTCAGTACAAGCATTAGACTGACACCATCTCCAATAACACATTTCTCAGGAGAACTTGGAAACGAGAATCTTTCTATAGGGGGTGAAGTTGCTTTTTACATTGCATTAGAAAGCTTCTTGAAATATGATGAAGGCTTGAGTATTTCAAAGATTGATTTTGTTTCTTCTTTGACCTTATAAGATTCATCCTTTCCATTCTTGTAAACTAAAATAGTGAATTTCAGTGGGTTTTTTGATACAATATAGGGGAAATTGCAATATGAAGCAGTGCATACAACGTTTTATGGTGTCATACTGAAAGTGGCCCATTATTTGCAAAATTTGTAAGGGTGATACCTTGAAAGCATCTTACTTGTACATTGTGAGTCCTCTAACAAAGAATATTATTGGAGAAGAGATATCACATAGCTTTTCAAGGAATGATAATATGTTCACCATAGACACTCAACATTCTTTGAACCCACTAAAAATAGTTAACGGGTGCCTCAATAATTATGGAATGGCAGCTACACTACTTTAGCCTTAGTGGAGGCCTAAAATTTTTGTTACTCTTTATGGTGAGGTGGACACCAAAGCCCTTCACAACCGTGTGGAGGTGGGGTTACGTAGGGCTTTGAAGACTTGAAGGATCTATCATGGATATGAAATATTTGGTATACATTTAAGCCAAGGTTTGCGCCAAATTTTGAATGGAATTTCTGAGTTTTTCCTCTCAAAATAATTATTTCAATTCCTGTGTTTTCTGTTGAGGCACAAAGCAACTCAACACCTTGACTGAATTAGCAATGTAGTTTTGTGAAGTCAGATGTTGTAAATTTTTTAACATATATGCTCTTGAAAATGGGTGTTTCCAAACATGGTTCGATGGAGCTTCAATGGGTTGAAAAGTTGTGAAACATTTTTGGTTTTAGGTACTAGTAAAATTATTAACCGATATCTTCAGTATTTGATATGTCTGGGGTTTCTTTCAGGCCCTTCATTTCATATTGTTTCAACATTTGGATGAGGGCTTAGACCTTCCCATTTTGATTAAATTAATAATTTGAGGTTGTGTTTTCCTGCCCAAATTCTCCCTATACATGAGTGAACATCAGTGCTCGACCTTCAACTGATCCAATCCGTTGTATTTTTTCTACAAGAAAAGGAGTTGGTACTATTTTGTGTGTAAGACATTAATTTTTAGCCAATAATAATTTTTTGTTGGGACTGATATTAACACCATAGTTGATATTTCTACTTTATTTCCATCTGATATTGAAAGTTGATTGAATGTAATTTTGCATAGGTGTATGTAAGTTCCATAGAAAAGTCTGAAGAAGCATATTTCTTTGCATCATATGAGGCCACACATTCCATGCGTGACTTGATGGCTACAATAGCAAAGGTATTTTTCCATCCAGTTCAGGATCTTGTGGTATTCTTTTAGTTGTAGTTGGAAAATGGAAATTTATTAATGAATTGTGCTCTACCCTTTCTTAGAGTCCATGACCAAGGCTATTTCTTCCATTAAATTCATCCAATATTGCATCTTTCCTTGTCTTTTGAGATAGGCCACAACCATGGGCCATCAAGGTTGCTAAGACACACACCCACTTTTGGATGGGGTAGATAACTCTGTTAGCCACATTAAATTCATCCAATACTTATTTGTTGGTACATACCACAACCATGGGCCATATTAATTTAGTAACATGTCTTCTGGTGGTTTTCAACCGATTTTTGTGCACTGAAAGTGCTTTTATTTGACCACTTGGCCACAACCCACCTTAGGATATTTTGAGAAGTTCACTTCAATTTGTTTTAATATACAATTTAAATATTTATTTACTTGATAAATTGTGAGACTCATGTGAAAATATCCTTGACAGATCCTAGGTATAAAACCACCACTAATGAGAACATATAGCTAGGAAGAATATGGAGAAATGGAAAGGGGTGATGGAGTAATATATCTTCGCTTTCCTCATCCTGGATGTCGTGAAAATATTTGGAATCATGCAACTAGTTGCATTGTAATCCAAGTTTATTCTAGAATTTTTATTCTTTCTAGGAATTTTGGGAATTGTTCTCTTTCGGATACTTATTCCCATGTAGTACATTCATTGAATGAGAATTGTTTTCTATGATTTTATTTATTGCAATCCCATTGGATCAAATTGTAAAGTGATTACACTTCAAGCTAATAAATATTATATTGTGATGAATGTTTATTGTTATCGTGTAAGGTTAGATAACAAATATTTTTCATGTAATTATTGATTAATTCAGTTAAGCGTCATTAAGCGCTTGGAAGAGAGACATGCAAAAATAGATAATGCAATTAAGCACCATGGTTTTTTGATGTATGAGCATGAAAGTCCTGCATATAAATATGTTGCAACACAAATGAATGATTGGAAATAAGTGGTTGATAAAATGAAGTCACGGTCACTCCTAAAGACATAATCAGCTAGGTGTATGGATTGTGGAACCCCCCTTTGTCATCAGTTTATAATCCATACATCATTTCTTTTCCCCTAATTAGTTAATAAAATAA
Source organism: Pinus taeda (assembly GCA_000404065.3). Classification (NCBI taxonomy): domain Eukaryota; kingdom Viridiplantae; phylum Streptophyta; class Pinopsida; order Pinales; family Pinaceae; genus Pinus; species Pinus taeda. Next base: position 133,523 of record APFE030447100.1, read on the forward strand.
AAAGTGAAACATATTGTAGTTATATAATTCAAACTTCATATGTTATATTCACTGTCTAAGTGTTTTAATTTTTATATAATGCAAAGCTTCTTAATTACACTCCTTCTTCCTGTATCCTTTTTTTTGTTGCTAGATTGTACACTTGTTTGTATTCTGAACGTGCGAAACCTTTTCCTCCATGGAGGGTAATAGTATATGTACTCTTGGGAACACAATAACTGAGTGAAATGAATTTGTTTACCAAGGGAATTGGTGAGAATCATTTGACCGACTATTGGAAAGAAATAGTTTCCTGAATTCATTGGATGTGTATGCCTTACCTCTTGTGATGGTGCATGTGTACTAAGAATAATTGAAAATCTAGTATCTATTAAAATTATTGACTCTTACATCATTGATAAATGTTTTTAATATGGTTTTATGGTTCCACGTCCACCTGAGAAGATTACAGGGTATGTGTGTTTCATTTATAATTCTTAATTCCATTTTTATGATACCTATAATTTTAAAAATAAATTTTCTATTGTCTATGATGTGGTGAACTAGATCTTGATATGGATTGGCCATTGGGTGACAGAGGAAATTTTCTATAGTGGGCAGTGGGCTAGCGGGTTTGGCTGTTGTTGATCAACTAAATAAATCTGGGCACTCTGTCTTCCTGTTAACTGTGAGTTAATTCTGTATGTGTTAGCCTTGTTTCTGGTATTTTTCTTTGGCTGATACGCTATCCCTTTAATCGATTGGTGCTGCGAGAAGTGTGTCACCGGTGAATCAGATTTTGGTGTGTATTGGCGACTGATCACAGAGGCAGGTGCTGGATGTCCTTATTCTGAGGACAGGGTCCTGGTCCTCTGTTACAATAGCCATCATTTTTCCGCAGATTTGTTATCTTTACTGAATTTCATTTCATTTCTGCAAAATTTTAAACAATGTTGTAACACAGAGTAAGCGTTTGATAGGAATTAGATTTGTTTTACTACAACTTTTAATTCTTTTAACTTAAAGTACATATAGTACGTGGTCACCTTTGAGATAAAAAGACTTTCCTGGGTTGACAAATCAATGTGGTGCTCAACTGTTAATCAATAACAATTCGAGCGACCAACAAGAGGTACGATTATGTATGGAGTTCCTAATATGGAAACATATAAAATTGATGTTATCCAATGACACGTTGTTCTGATGGAAGAGGAAGGTGTTAATTTTGTTGTGAATGTAAATGTTGGAGTTAACACTCTTTCTTTGTGGAGAATCTTGATGCCGAAAATGATGCTCTACTTTAGGCATGTGGTGCAAAAAACCCAAGGTACAGTTCTATATTTGATTTCAATTCATATTTTTCCCATATAAGTTGAGTTCCTTTTTGTACAATCTAAATTTACTATCTATAGATAGATATATATATAAATATATATATATATATATATATATATATATATATATATATATATATATATAATATAATATATCTATATATATATATATATATATATATATATATATATATATAAGGGATCTTCTTATTCCTGGCTGTCAATTAATGGGAATATATTTTTCTATGGAGTTCCTTCATTCAAATAACAAGAGTTTGTTGGACAATGGATTGCAAGATGGGAAGTTTATTTCTGGAAAACGGGGAAGGGTGGTTATCATTAGAGGAGGAGACACTAGAACTGATTTTATAAAAACAACCATAAGACATGGATGCAACAATGTTTTGGATTTGTATCTCCTTCCACAACCCTCCAATTCTTGTGCTCCTCGGAATACCTGGCCTCACATTTGTCTTTGTTCATATTCATATAAATAAAAATCAGCGATCTATTATTCTCTAGCATGTTGTACCCTATTACAGTTACATGCTTATGGGTCTTCGTTCACTTTTTGGCAATGGCCTATGCTTTTCCAAGTAGATTATGGCCACCAAGAATCTATTACCAAGTTCAGTAAAGGCACGGGGATTCACTCAGTGAACCTCTCACATATCACATGTGTTCATGGCATATTAAACAATACCCTTAATTTGACTAAATATTGGAAAATCCCTCTAAAAATCACATTATTTAACCCCCTACCAATATGAACCCAATACAACTTTCCAATTTAAAAATCCCTTACTTTCAATAGATATTGTAGGTATCCATTTTTTCATTATCATTTTTTATACCCTTTATATTTTTTCATTAACTTTAAGCTCTATTTTTGATATTTTCTGATATAGAAACCCTTTACCCCTATATAACCCCCAGTATATTATGTCATTTTTTCCTCATTATATATCCCCTAATATGAACCAACGTAGTATGATATTGCTCCTCCAGTGAAGCCCTCATTGGCAAAGATCCCAAGTCATATGAAGTGTCAATAAAAAGGTTTATAGCTAATGACAATGGAAATGTTAAAAGGGCTTGAATTGATCAAGGTCAAATGGGAAAGGATGAGAGTGGAAAGTTCCAATTGAAAGAGATGGAGGGCATAAAGGAGATTATAGAAGCATAACTTGTTTTCTTAGCAATGGGATTTCTTGGACCATAATATGTAAGCTATATTTTTCTAACGAATAAAGTTGATGCTAAGGTGATGTAAAACTTTAAATTTTGATTGATAAGAACAATATAATACTTTTTTTTAATAAAATTAGTTTGAATAATTAACCAGAGAATCCACAGTTTTATCATTTTTGAACCGATGTTTCGAATCCCAAGTGGGATCCATCTTCAGGATGAGAGTAGAATCTAATGATTTAGGTCAATTTGAACTTAGTTGACAATAGTCATTGCTAGACTATCTTTCCTTCTTTATAAAATTCAGTAATTCAGTGATGTTGCAACCTTCCCAATCCATAACATTAAATACACATGTTTTCAGCATTTATATTTTGTGTCTAAAATATACTCGACATACACACCATATTTTGTGGAATTCCTCCATTTAAGTCCTCACTCTAATTTTAGTTTTTTATTTGATTTGATAGATTATTGCAGAAAAGATTGATATGGAAAAGGATAACAAGTCAAATTTCAAAGCCAAATTTTGTGATTTTGCAATGAGTATTGATGGTGTTTTTGTTGCCAGTGACTATAGACATATAAAATCACTTGTTTTTGGGGCCATTACTGAAGGAAGACAAGCAAATTCTCAGATAGGTAAATTTGTGATGAAGGAATGCCATCTGATCACAGCTTGTGAAGATAGAGTGGAGGACAAGGATAAATTCCCAATGTTCACTTTCAAAACATAAGTGGTCTAGTGTTTACATGTGACTTTCGTTTACTTGGTGATATCCTTCAAGGTGAAATTTATGCATATAATTCTCATTAATATGAAATAATTTGTAGGAATATTGTTTACATATTCTATGTTTATAATAGCATTGTCTTGTACATTACATGGTTATGAACTAATGTTTTAATTTTTCCTGGATACCATGATGGAGGTTTTTAATGGATAAACTCAGATGATCGGGAGTATAAAAAAGTTTCAATTTATAAAATCCCTACCAATGTTTGCTTTCAAGATGCTCTGGAGGACTGAGGCTCTAGTAAAGTGGGGGTGAATCTCCCATATTCTCAAAAGAAAAAGCCTATGTTTTGACCCAAGGCTAGAGATATCACGTATTCAGCCAATATGGATCAAACTTCCCAGTTTACCATTAGACGTTTTGTTAGATGATGCATTTAAAGTAATAGGGTACTTTATAGGATCCTCCTTGAATGCAGAAAGAGGTTTACACAAATCCATGTCAAAACATAATTGCTTTAATATTATTAAGGTAGACTTGCATGAAAGGCTAGCCAGAAATCTCTTTGGAAGTTAAAGAGAAAAACCTATTGACAGGCCATTAACTATGTAGGGGTTCCATATATATGTCAATGATGCCATTCTTACGGACATATCTGAGATTATAAGATCAAATTAACTACAAATCTAGAGGAAGGATTCAATGATAATTTAGTATCTAACAATCTACATTAGTGTCCTCAAGATGGGGTCAATGAAATTAGAGAGATTAGTCCACATAAAGAGAGTGCTTGTTAGAGGCCTAGATGACTCGTAACAAAGAACCCAAACACCCAAATGTGATATCAGACTTAAAAACATATGCTCAACGTGGAACCCACAAATATTTGTTTGAGCTAAGTATTCCTTCAATCCGGGTAAACTCCTCATTTCTCTCCCCACAATTAGCGGTCTATCGAAATTTTGTTTAATAATTAGCATAAAGGAGTGGGGTTATTGTTTAAAGAGAAAATTACTTCACTAGTGAGGAAAAACCCCCGAATTTAGATATGGTTATGGTGAAGCCATAGATGATCAAATTAATATTTAGGAAACTAAGGAGAACATAGTAGAGAACCTTGATATAATTGAAAAAGAGGGATCCCTCCCTTTTGAGCATAATAAATATGCCCTACATTCTAGAAAACCTATTATGGCTTTACTAAAAGAGGGCATAGAGGAGGGAAGGATAGAAGGATATATGTCTACCCTCACCAGTGGTGGGCAGTATTGCCTCTAAATTGTTCAAAACCAAAAATCCATAAAGTATATCCAACAAGGGAAACAAAAGACACTAGATAAAGCTCTTAGACCATACTGAGTCCACGATAAGTTAGAGCCATGCTAATCATGTCATAATATCAAGGCTCTCGAGATCCTTACAAATTATTTAGCCTTCAAAATAGTCTTTAATATCTATAAACTTGGAATCAGAATTCAGAGAGAATTGAAAAATTTATGAAGGATTCAGACTTTCTTTGAGTTGGACTCAGAAGGCATATGAGAGGGACTATTCACTGTCTAATTCAAACTTTTTTGAATCAGTGTTAGAGCGGAGCTCTACTCTCGAGAAATGGGGGATTCTTATTACATAACCATGGCATTGATCACTAGGAAAGGCTACTACTCCAATATATATGGACCCTGTGAGGATAAAGTTGTTTACTAGTAAAGGCTACCTTTCCAAGAGCAATTCAAAAAAAAAAATTACTAAGTTAACCCTAAATTTTACAATTAACATAGATAATTTCTACATCATTAAAAGATACCCAAGTTGATTTCTTTCTTACCAAAATGGAGGAATCTAAATTGGTAGAATATGAAAAACATCAGGTTATCCCCCCACTCGAGGAACCATAGAAGCTAGTGAAGAAAGAGTGGCAAAGAGGCAAGATAATTTTTTTGTTTCTCAATCGTTGTAACAAATCAAGTCAAGATCAAAACACGGGTGGAATTAGGAGCATATCAGACCTTGGTCCAGGTTTTCTTTAGTTAGAAAAGCAAAAATCAAGCCATCAAATCCTTCCAAATTCGCCTCTGGATTTTACAAGAAGGTTTAATGTCTCTAATAAAATATATTTGGAAGCAAGACAATTCCACTGTAAGAGAATCTGAGCCATCGACTTTGGAAATGTTTATAGTAAGGATTCCTATGGTTTTTAATGTTTTGATTCTTTCACATCATGGTTATTTTAGGCAAGCAAATGTTTTAGGAATGGCAGACAAGTCATTGGTGGCAAAGTAAACAATTTTTTTTATAATTACAATGTCAATTCCATGATATCATCTCTTTATTGTTTGATTGTATTTTGAATGTTTATTTTGATTTTGTTTTGTCTTTTTAACTATGAAATTGAAAATACTTGGTATCGTATCCATTTAAACAACAACCAAGGCTTGAAGATGAAATTAGTATTACATGATATTGATTGGAATCCTTATAGCTATTTTTTGTTAAAAGATTTTCATGGCTTTCAAAAAAGTTTACTTTCATGTTGTTATTTGAGCCCATGTTTTTTATATACTTGAACAATTTCATGAATTAGAAAATGAAATTTTATTGTAAACAAAATGACAATGATTAAACATCACACCTCAGATTATTTGTTTTCACAAGTTATCTACATCTTGAGCTCTTTAGCATGTAACTTAGTTGACGTGATTTGTGTGTAAGATTTCCCATAAGGTTGAATACTAACTTAATAAGGTGTTATTTTATATGGTGACATTTTATTTTCTTTATTTATATAGGTAACCTAGCCACATTATAGTGGCCACTATTGCCCAAATGAAGAAAAAAAATTCAAGTTTCTTGTTTATATGGGGAAAAATAGCTTTGACATTACTAATGTTGAGGTATATGTCGTGAAACTTTTTATATTCCACTTTAGTTTATGTTCTAGTGTTCATTATATTTCATATATTACACTCTACATTGTGTCTTCTTTTGTTTTCAGAAAAGGAACTCAACATTGATGGTAAGAAGCGGGAATTGAAAAAAGAGGTTGAGAGAAATAACACGGGAGCGACAAATGAAAAAAGAGAGAGAGAAGAGAAATGGTCTATTGATACCCTTAGATTCAATATCCCACATAAGACACACACATAGATACTGATGGTCAAGTCTTCGGAGTTGGTGAATTAACTTGCAATGCCTTGGAAACACAATGATAATGTTTTGAAGTGAAGAAACATAATTTCATGCATAAATTGTAGTCAAAACAATATTAAGTTGGAAACTCATATTATAATACTTTATCATTTCATATAATATAATTTACATGGTTGGAATTATTTATAGTTGCACTTGATATTGTTTAGTATTGTAATTAACATATGAAACTTTGTGTTTTCATATTAGATGAGCATGCACATTGCATGAAATTTTTAAAATTTAGTTGCAAAATCATATTATTTAATTTATGTTGATTAATAATGAACACATAACATCAATCCAAAATTACTAACTTAATATTTTATATTGATTAATGATGAACACAAATAAAATGGATATATAACTAAATTAGTCATTTATATAATTAATATGAAATTACAAAAAAAAATATAAGTGACTACAACAAAAGATAAATTTGTGATAAAAATGGCAACTAAATTTTGCATTTATACGACTATTAGTAGCTAATTTAGAGTATCTTATAACACGACCAAAATTTAGTCATATTTCTCTGGTAATTAATTAGTTTCAAATGATGACTAAAATTTACATATATATGACTGTTAGTAGCTAATTTAAAGTATCTTATAACACGATCAACATGTTGGTCATATTTCTTTGGTCATTAATTGGTTTTCTTGCGTGATCATATAGTAATATATCTTGTTGTATATTTGGTCATTAATTGTGGTAATTAATAACTAAATCAATGACCAAATTTATGACTAAATATACTACTAGACAATAAAATTTAGATAACCAATTAATGACTAAGCTAAAAAAGACTAATAGTTGGTCGCGTTATAAGATATTGTAAATTACCTACTACTAGTCATCGACTGAAAAATTGTCATTTATATGAAAAATTTAGTCATTTTTTAGTAATTAATTAGCCATTTTGTATGTGTCCATATCTATCTCTCTTCCTCTCTCCCTCTCACTCCCTCTCTCCTTTTCCCTCTCGCCCCATCCATCTATATATCTATGATCGAGGTGGGTATTGGTGGCCACCCTCCTATTCCACTTGGACCCCCAACACTCTCTTTCAATTTTTTAGTTTCCTTAATTTTAGCAAAATTTACTATTTCTGGCATTTTTCTGGGACCTGAACTTTCGAAGCCATTTTGGGGCCTTAAACAATGTTTTTTTAAGAAAACAGAGAGACTATTCCTTTTTGAATTGCGGCTACCCATTTTTTCAACCTATTCTTTAAGACCTTAGAAACAAGGTATTATGATAGCCAAACAGATAGCGTATGCCGATTTTATGACCCCATGAAATTGATGTTCCAATTTACCCAAACAGGGCCCACAGTTTTGGTGCTTCATATGCTAAGGTTAGGTTTCTGGATGTTTATGGTTTTCCATTGTTTCTCAATAATAAATGGGCCTTGGACCTCATTCTAACACATTTCAAAGGCATGTATCCACCACATCTCCTCTTAGAGATAAGCTACCATTGCCCAAGCTAGTTTATTTCCATTCTGTTTGTAAGCATATTTCAGTATTCTTATATTAATGAAATGAAGTGTTATTTTTACTGCATTTCTATATTTATAGTTATATTTGTAGATTGTTGTGTTCATATTTAAGTTAAGATCAGTGGTTTCAGAACGTTCTACTCTTTCTCTATTTTTCGTTGCATGTCCCTATTGAGGTTAGGGTATAAGGAGTTAGGGATTGATCTGGTTGAACCTTTGCAAGACTAGCCTTGCAAACCCCAATGGCTTCCCATGGTGGAAGAAATGAATGACGAGGGGGTAGAAGATCCTTGAGGAAGCCCTCGAGCAATAGAGGAACGTGATGATGGATAACTTTGCCCAGATCCTTCAACGGCTACTCACAGGTGATGCGTCTTTATACTGTGACCACTTTGGAGGTGCCACTCCTTTTAAGGTACAAGTGAACTTTGATATTCCCATATTTGAAGGCCAAATAGATGCAGAAGTCATAGATAAATAGTTGAATCTATTAAAAGGATATTTTTTAGTTCATGACTTTTCCAATTGGAAAAAGATTACTTTTGCACTTCTCAAAGCTACCCCACTCGTCAAAGACTAGTGGAAAACCTATTGTGAACAAAAGGATGAGAGGGAATCCTCATTGTTTTCAGTCACACCCACATGGGATTCTTTCTAAGATGCCATCAAGGAATAATATTACCTTGTCAGGATTTAGGAAGATAAATACATAAAGTGGACTACGATACGATAGGGACGGGACCAAGATGTGTCAGAGTTAACAAATATTTTCCATACCCTTTACACTAAGTTCGGTATCAAGGATTCTTAGCAAAATTTGGTACTCAAGTACTGCCACTATCTACACAAGTACATCTAGGACGAGATGGAGTTCCTGGACATCTCCTCACTCAACATGCCATACCAATATGATATCAAGATTTAGAAGAATTTAAAAAAAAGGAAGCGAGAATTTGGATATGTGAATCTGAAGCAAGGAAAAGGAACCCCCAAACCACAGAGAAAAGGACAAATCCAAGGCAGGGTGGCCTATCACAACCCACTGAAGCCACAAGAAAAAAAAACACTACGAAGACAAAGAAGGACATGATAAAATGGTGTGAGTTCCATAAGAGCTCCACTCACAACACAAGTGAGTGTCAGGCCAAGAAGTCAGTGGTGGTTGAGATGAAGGCAGTAGAATTAGACGCATGTTCTAACTCTAAGTCAGAACCCAACAAGGGGAATGACAAAGGGAAGAATATCATTTATGTGGAGCCCAATGCCACCATGGCCACCACTAAAATCTAGAAGAATGAGCCTGAAGATCCAAAGGAGGGGGAACACCTCTTCCACTCACATATGTGGGTGTTGGGATGGGGTCCCTTGGTTAGTTTAGGGTTAAGATAACCCAATTTTTGGTACAAATTTGTAAATAATGTAAATTCTCCGTGATTTGAGGATGTGGAGCGCATAGGTGAATAGGAGCCAAAGGGGCTTAGCCCCTTGTTTTGGATAAGTTTTGAGTCAGTTTTGAGATTCACCCACAGTCCACAAACCATGGCATTGTATGAAAAAGACTATAAATAGGTGTGTCTTAGAGAGTCTAAGGCAGTAGTAGAATTAGATGGAACTAAGATAGAGAAGAAAGGAAGATATAAGAGAGAAGGGCTTAGAAGAGGAAAGGCTCTGCAGCTGAGTGCACAAAGGCCTAGGTAGAAGTCCACAGCTGAGTGCACGGACCCCTGCATCTGTGTGCGCAGGGAAGTTTTGTGTCTATAATATTGAATTGAAGATCAATGGAGACAGTTTTCCGAAGAATTCTTCAGTAGTTTTGTTTATCTCTATTAATTTTGTTAGAAAATTATATATTACGGAGCAATGGAACACATAAAATGCTGTAGAAATATAAACACAGAAAACACATAAAATAAGAGAGACACAGATATACGTGGTTCACCCAGTTTGGGATACATTCACCCCAAACAGCCAGTCCTTCCTTTCTATTATCCAGCAAAATGAAGAGACAAAACCTACAACAAATCTGTTGTAATATCCTTTGTTTTCTCTCGTAGTCTCACCTCTTTGTTTCTTGCTCACACACATTGAATACACATCTATTACACAGCCTCAAATACAAACGCCCTCATACAAAGAGAGGGGTTGCCTTCTAGGGAAAAAACCCTAAACTAAATATAAGTTCTACTGTCAGATCATCCGCCTAATGAACGGCCCAGATTGACTAGAAATTACTATACTTTTACAAGGCAAATTTACATCTGTTTTTAGCTTCGGGGGCTGCTACCCCGAGCCCCTGCGGGGGACCGCTGGCCCCCGGACCGGCCGGACCGCCCCCCCCCGGACACCCGCGGGAGGGACAAGTCCCCCCCGCATCCCCCCGCATGGAGGGGTGTACAAACTTCCTGGGTTATACATCTGGCTAAAACAAAGACCTTTGAATAATCATGCTCCACACACAACAAATGTTATATGCTACTGATGAATGATTGGTTTTATGAGATATTGATTTAATAGTACATGATTATCTTGGATAAGTCTTAATAATGTACACAATGCATGTTTAAGTACTTTTGCGAAGACTCTGATGAATTCTCTTACGTTTACTAATACTTAAGTAAATCTACGCAAACACTAATTTATGACTACTCTCTAATGCACGTAAGTAGGCAAATTGATTTTTAAAGGTCCACAAGGACTGATTATAGACTTTCGTGAAGGGCTAAAGGCTATTTTAACAAATTTGTAGCAATGTACCCCAAGATTCTATCAATCTGTGCAAAGGATGATCTAAGGCATTGAAAGACATCACACTAATATCTAGATGCAGAAACTTGGTTCATGGATCCCCCCATACTACTTCGGGTTAGACTGTAGCCTGCGCTATGTGGGTTGTTGTAGAAAATGCTAGTAGTGTAAAGTTTTGTTGGTTGGTGCAGCTAACTCTGAACCTGGGCGACGACCCACTAATCCAACAAATGGTTTTGTTATTGGGACCAAGATTTTCTTGAAAGGTATGTGTGATGTCGCATCACTCGAATCCAACCAATTAAGAAATTGGAAAGTGGTTGGATCAGAAGATTCACAATTTCACGGTGCAAGAAAACAGGAAGCCGCGCCTGTCGAAGGAAGAGTGGTTGAACATGTATCTATATATAGAGATACAAAAGTTCTTCTTCTGCACTTTCCCCATTGAACTGTATGAGTGGTTAGCTAAATTGACAGACAGTCAAGGAAGGGGGAAGCTCAATAGTCCTATCGAGTGGACTTTGGAATTAGTGCGACAATTAGAAGCTTATGAAAACAAGATCGTGTGGTCTCTCGACATTGGCTATATCAGATTTTGGGAGAATTTGTTATGAAATTTGTAGTTGATACCTCAGTCTGCTATAGTGAAGCGGAGTGACGATTCTTCAAAGGACCATGAGATAAGTACTTAAGATCATTAAATACTTGGATTAAAATGTTGTTATGTGAAAAATGGGTGATTCCATTACCTTGATGTTAGGAGCTAAGAGAAGTGGATGATTCTTTAGAAATTGTGAAGGATCAACACCAGAATATAGTCCATTGATTGGACCTCCTTCGAGTGACGATGAAGGAGTCGGGCAAACTACACCGTGAAGTGTTGTTCAACTCATCACGTAGGGGATTCCTCGAGCAAATCATCCTTCCACTCCACCTCCACCCCCACCTCCATTGTATACACCTTCACCCACACCTCCACCTCCACCCTCATCTCCACTATATACACCTTCACCCACACCTCCACCTCCACCATTCAACATGGCGAACACAATGAAGATGCCAATCTTCAAATGAATAAGAAGTGAAGATGTAGAGAAGTTTTGGTTTGTTGTGAATGTTATATGGACAACACAACATATTACTGATGATAATATAAAGAAGGCACAGTTGGTTACCACTTTGCAAGATCGCGCGCTAACATAGTACATTAAGTATTGTTCTGATAATCCTCTTGCAATGCTAGCAGAAAATAATACATCTTTAAACAATGAGTTTAGTAAGCCTAAGTTTGACTCGCAGTCAGTAATTATATTTAAAGAAATCACAATGAGGGTCAATGAGATGGCTTGGGAATTCGATCAAAGGTTGAAGTGTCAGATCAAAGAGGCTAACATGCAGATCATAGATAGCCAACATCATGAATGGTTTATAGTGTTGCATTTGCCCCACTTTAGGATTGCTATGTCACAACAGAAGATAGAAACATAGGTAGAAGCTTGGGAGATTGTAATGAGGCTGCAAGCATCACCTATTTAGGATACGAACCTGGGAGTACAACAAATCCACTCACAATTAGTAAAATTATACTTAGAGTTACATAGTTTAAAAAAAGACAAGGAGACTAAACCAGAAATGCACATAGAAGTCTGGTGTTTGAAGTGAAAGGTGCATGGCTATGATAAAGATCATTGTCCTATGTATGCGAATTATATTACAGGAGGGTGGCCAATTCCCATGAAGCCAGAAGCTCCAATAGGGCCAAGCGAGGGGGATGCGCTATGGTGTGTTATTTGTCAGGTTGCTAGACAACGTGCGACGGATAATTGCCATTTACTTGAAAAGTTCATCTAGACACCCCAGCAGTTGTTTTATAACTTCTCCAAATATTTGGGCCACAATGAGTGCCATTGTCAAAGGTATGAGTTGATGATGGAGAGAACACCTATGCATCATATGTAGGAAGAAACGTAGAATCCATATCAAGGCACCAGATGGGTGCATGGAGGATATCAAGGTCAGGGACAAGGCCACGGAGGAGGAGGACCTAGTAGAGGCCGCAACCAGATTATCTACTACAACTTCGGACATGCATGGCACTATGCATGAGAGTTATAGAATCCTACACACCCATCATATCAATACTATAGATAATTTTACCATACTATAGAACAATGCCTAGTGCTAATAGCTAAAATGCAAGAGAAGAAAACATAGCCTCAGTAGCTTATGCAGAATCTATAGATGATGAGGGCAGAGCCCCGCAAAGAAGATCAAAGCATTAACATTGTGCTAAGAAGTGGAATGACAACTGACACTGATAAGGGTAAACAACTTAAAGAAGAAGGATGGGTCCACAAAGCGCCAGAGAAAGAAGTCAATTTTGATTTGGGTCATGCTAAGGAAACATTTATGGAAGCAAAGAAGAGCTTCATTGAGGCCTCCACGTTAGGGAACCAAGACAGGATGCAAGAAATCAGTGCACCTGCAAAAGTTAATCCCTCTATACTCACTATGTTTTTGGAGACCTGCATGAAACTACTATGTGATCTCAAGGCTATGGAAGGCCTAAAGGAATTAAAAAGTAAATGCACCAACAAAGAGAAAGCCCTTGACGGACACTGCGTAGTCAGAAATATTGGTAAGCATAAGGCACGAATAGGGCGAGAAATGAGGCTAACTGTGAAAATATGATATTATGAAATGGATTAGGTCATCTTGGATCTAGGGTGAGATGTGAGCGCTTTGTTGAAACCAACATGGGAAAGGATGGGGATACTTGCATTGCAATGGTCTCTAATTCATCTCATAATGGTGAACCAATAGAAAATCATCCCTATGGGATGTTATATGGAGTAACAGTTGATATTGAAGGTGCGAGCGTGGTAGCAAACTTTGAAGTTATAGAAATTGTTGATGACATTAATCCATACCTTGCACCCCTGGGAATTGACTTGGATATTGATATGAATGGATTAATCAATTTGAAGAAGAGGACAATGTTGTTTGAAAGGAAGTTCCTTTGGGTTATAGTGCCACTAGACCCTCTAGAAGAGTTGTGATATACTCAACCAGTCCGCGATTACGAAGAAAGTGATGATGAACTGGATCAAATCTACAAAATAATAGCATGAGATGAGTACTGGATCAATCAAATGGCAGATGGTCATATTGCATGGGACCGGGAGAGTTCTTGCACCTTTGATTCAGATGAGGAACTAGAGAATTGGCAAAATCACTTGCATGAAGTTTCAAAATTGCAATGCAATATGATGACAAAATCGTTGCATTGTGTTTTGTATGAGGTAAGGAAATTACCCTATTATTTGAGCATGAAGTCCCTAAGGATCAGTGCTTCCAAGCATTAGAGTTGGCATTGTGCGCTACGCTTGCACAATGGTGGGGTATGCATAAGAATAGTCTTGCTGGATGGCGATATTACTGAAGAATGATGAGGTTACAATTTGGGCATGCTGACACTAGAATGGCTGAGAAATATAATGGAAAGGATGATCTACATGACCACCTAGCGAAATGGACTAAAAAATGTGGAATAGAACCACAGCCAGAGTGGGTACACATATTTTTCCATACTTTGGATACAATTCCCATGAACCGGTATTTGTAAATGGAGCTCTGCCCGGGCACCATGGAATGGGATGTATTGAAGGAAGGGTTCTTATTGACCTTCATCTTCAAAGATGCTTTTTCAAGCATCGATGAAGCACTACAAGAGATTAAGGCAATCATCTTTAGAATGTCGATGGAACCTATGGAATGGACCCAACTAGACTAGAGCACCCAGCCGCGACTTGCGTTGGAGTGCTATAATGTGACCACCAAAGAAGAGGATGAAGACCTGAGAAACATTACTATTCCAGAGGAATAGGGGCATCGCGAAGTCAAAGGCCCACAAATAGAAAACTCGGACATCTCCGCACCTTTGAAGACAATGAAAGTCAACATTGGCACTAATGAAGAATCGAAGTTCGCGAACATTGGGGATTATTGGGATGACGCTACAGTGGATAAAGTTGTTGAGTTTCTCCACGAATACGAGGATCTCTTCCGCACTAAGTTTTCAGATTTGAAGAGCATAGTTAGTGATTTGAGCGTTATGAATATCACTATGAAGCCAAAAGCGAAGCCTATTAAATAGAGGTTGTATCACCTTCATCCTAAATACAAGGAAAAGGTTCACCAAGAGCTGGATAAGATGTTGGAGGCAGGCATCATAGAACCTATTGAAGAATCTGATTGGGTGAGCCCAATGGTGGTTCAAGAGAAGAATAACAAAGGGAAAATAGGGATTTGCGTAGATCTACGGAAGCTTAATGATGCATGTGTTCACGACCCATTCCCAACACCATTTACAGAGGAAGTGTTAGACAATGTTAGAGGTCAGGAGGCCTATTCCTTCACTGACAGGTTTTACGGGTATCACCAGATCAAGATCACACTAGAGGATAGGAGCAAAAATACCTTCGCAATGGAGTGGGGTTTTTTTCAGTACACTATGATGCCATTTGGAATGAAGAATGTGCCTGTGATATTTTCCCACATAGTCATAGAACCGTTCAAGGAGCTCATTCATAAGTTTCTAGAAGTATACTTTGATGAATGGACGGTGCTCGGATTAGTGAAGTTCCATGTAGTAAGTCTATGCCTGATGTTGGATACAGGTTGGAGATACCAGATTACACTAAAATTGGAAAAAATCATATTCTATGTTCCTTTTGGGATCTTGTCGAGTCATGTTGTGTGCAAGCAAGGATTGATGGCGGAACCTGCAAAGGTTGTGGTAATTGTGAATTTGGAGGCCCCTATTAATGTCAAGCAACTTTGCACGATGCCTGGACATACGGGTGTTGTAGCGGCTACAACCACCCTCCAAAATTTTTCCTTAGCTTCTTTTTGGAGCCTCCCTACCAACTTTTCATAGCAGCATGTCTTGCCTTGTCAAGTACACAAGATTCAGTGATTTTCTTGTAGAATGACAGCCTATTCATCAAAGCTTGTTGCATCCCCCTCACAGGTTATTTCACTGGACTTGGTCCCGCTACAGGCTGAGCATCTCCCTCAAGAAATTGCGCAATTCTGGAGGGGAACTAGCCTTCCCTCCAGAAATTACGCAATTATGTCTAATAGCCTATTGGGCTCCATAATTGCCTAAATATTCCTATCACTGTTCATCGGAAAAATTGCCCAATTACTTCTAGCAAGACTGCTTAGCCTATAAATTGTGCAATCCTGGGTAGTAATCAGCTACACTACCCATAAATTGCATAATCCCTCTAGGCAACCAACCCATCTCCCTCCCATAAATGCACATTTTTTCCTCCCAGCTGAGTAGATTGTTGCATGTGCAGTTGAGATGATGAGTTCCCTTTGAGACCGAGCAAAACTGTTTTACATGCATGGGCTACTCCTCCCAAGGAAACATGCAAAGGCATCCCTTGTTTTGGGGATCTATTTTTAGTAGCTGGAGGTTACATGAAAATATCATTTCAGAAACCTCCCACTAAGTGTCATCTTCCCTAGATTTGTGGCATGCGTGTCACAACCTTGATTTTATCAAAACTCATCAACTGAACACTGTAGAGCTCATTCCTCACACTGATTTTCCAGCTCTGACATCCCACATTGCATCTAGGAGTCGTCAACACATTTAGCTCAGTTGTTTTGGGGTAAGCCCGTTTTTTATGTACGCACTGCATTTCTGGCACTTTTTGTGTTTTGCTTCATATGAATGTTCTCTTCTTGATTTTAGTGAATGCTTGTTGTTGTTTGCATGCATACTAGATTGTACTAGCACCGTTTCATTTTTTGTTTGCATCTCACTGATGTCACATGCATGACACTATTTTGGACAATAGTCGCTCTTGGGGTGACTCGCTTCACACACATGAATGCTTTCCCATTTTCCAAATCGTGCACTTGTTGTTTGCATGAATGATCATTCATTGTCTTTTGCATTCATCTCACCATGCATTCATACTTCTCATGTTTTCAGTCACCCGACGACCAGACTGGGCTTCCTTAGCCCGGATCGTGCCTTGCCCAACTAGCACTGCATAATTCTAGAAGTGAAGACTCTTCCTTCCCTCCATAAATTATGCAACTCTATCCAAGCACTAACCTCCAAGCTTGCATCATACAATTCTTGGAGGTAGTGTCATGTTGGCCCCAAAAACTGCAGAATGTAGTTTGCTGGTTACATGTCACTACTGACTGAAAGTGTGCATTGCGTAGTTTTAGCCCGTAGCAAGCCAAGCTGGACTGTGCATTGTGTAGTGTTAGTCCTTAGCAGGCCAACCTAGACTGTAAATTGTGCATTTCTATCAATCAGTCAGCCTCTTGACAGCCTGGACTATGCCTTGCACAATTTTTGGCAGTTAGTCTCCCGACCTCTCGGTGGAAATTGAGAAAACTTCATGATCAGTCACACAGGTATGTTACAAGTCAGTTCTCAAGTTCGTTTTGGTTTTCAACTGATAGATTTCTTGCCATGAGTGTTTCCATGTCTCCAGGTATCATAGGTGTTCATCTGCCTCTCAGGAACATAGGTACAATTGTTTCTAGGAGAGCAGAGTCAAAGACACCATTTAGAGCACACTTGGGGATGCATTCGATCAAGTTTATATGAACTTTCCTACCCACAAAGATATCAAGTTGTTCATAGACAAGGACATCAAGATATGACAGCAACAACATCATATCAAGAAGCACCATGAATAGCAGTTGAAGGCAGCACACTAGATGCAACAAACATAAGAGGAGGGTTGTTGACAACACAGAGGCGGAACAAAGTTGCAAGCTCAAGTAGATCCACTTGTGATGAAGGAAACTTTGGAGACTCAAGCTATGAGGTGACAGCGTGACATGAAGAAAGAGAACAGAACAGAGAAGGACTTGGATGTGCTGAAGCAGAAAATCAAGGAAGAATAGGAGCTGCATAGACAAGAGAATGAGTTGCAGCAAGAATGGGTACAACAGCGAGTGAAACTTGCACTCACAGATGAAACTACGCCAGTACAAGTTATAGATCCATCTCAACAGTTGGCATGGAGTAGACATGGTGAGAAGTGTTGTTGATCGCATGCAAGGGAATTCAGCACCATGCATGTCATTGTGCACACGCATGTGATCTAACCCATTTGGCACACTCATCGAGGCAAAAATGGGAAGCAAGTTTGGCTGGAGCTAAACATGTAGTTGATAGTTGATTCACATGACCACCAGTGCACACTGGAAGATTAGCATGGACACTATGCATCAATGTGTTCCCGGTTCGGCCACACCCAAGAAGACCATGTGCATGTTAGCAGATGAGTTGGATGGAGGAGCCACACTAATCTACCAGGAGGCAACAGAGGCAAGAGTTCTCCTTAGAAATATTTCACCATGGAGCACATGCACACCATCATGGATGACCAAGTTTGGCATCAACTCACCACCTTCACCATCACAAGCATGTCAAGGATTTGGTCTCATCACAATGGACCAAGTGTCAGTAATGTCTTGCATGGCTTGCTCAAGCCCTTTTGTCTCACATGGGCACATCTGCATTGTAATATAATGTCTTGTCAAGTGAAAGTTCAAGTGTCGATAGTTGGATGTAACAGTCATAGAGTAGATGAAGAGTCATGATGGTAGATGAACTATCAAAAAGGGGAATCTGAAGGGTCACCCCACCCTTTTCTATAAATAGAACCTTATAACTCATTGTAAAGGCTTTTGGTCAGCCAAGATTTTGATAGGACTATCTTAGAGAGAGCATGGATAGTATTGTAATGATCCTTAGCTTCTCCACTGCGCAGAGCTATTATATCTCTTTGGAGGAGCAGGCATTTGTGGTTGTAACGTTTCACTATCAAAACTAGTGGTTGGACATGGATGTATTGTATGACTCAAACTTACACTTCTTAATATAATAGAGCCATCACATTTCATGCATATGTTGTATTGTATTATATGCTATCTAGTTTACTCTAAATGATATATGTGTTTGTTTTCTTACACATGCATGTATGGACTATTCTATATAAGTATGTATAAATCTTTTTGAAACATGATGTTGGTTTAACCATCACTTTGGATCGCTAGCTAACTTGCCTTCCATGTTGTGGTGCATCTTTGCTCGTGTGTTCCCTTATTAACTCCGTTCTATCACAGGTTTCCAAGGGGCACACTCACATCACCCTCCATGTGTTAGAACCATTCATACACCTTCCTTGAATTACTACAGTTGTCACACCCTTGCTACCAACAGGGACATCTTACCTGCCTCTGTATGAAACCATGGTCAAGGCATTATTGTATGACCTACTGCTCGGACTCCTACACCAAATGGTTTTAGTTCTGATTCGGACTTCTTACTGGGGAGATACCCTTACATTTTGGTGCTAGAAGGAAGTCCAGATGATAAGCTGAGTCCTCACATCTATTTTGAATCTTTACATATCTATCATGACTAACTACAGAGTTTCTCTTCTGGAGTGTATGTCTTATGGAAATGACTTCATAATATCGGAAGAGATCTCGGATAACTTGTCACATAAAACATAAGATGGTGGAGACCAAGTAGCCTTGGTTAGGCATGTGGTCGATGTTGCAGGCTCATGTGAAAGACATGGAATTTTTTAAGAATACATGACCTGCTTGTTCATCTACACGCTTCGAGGGCACCTAATGCACTCGCGTGCCACACTGCTCGAAAAATATATTCATTCCCTTGCTCATCTAGTCACAAAGATAGACCATTATTTCAATCACTTTAACTATAAAGCACTTGATCAAGAAAATTTGAAATTATGAAAAGCACTCAATGAATCCATTGATCAGTTTTACACACACTTTTTTAATCTTGCATATCGATTTCCTGAAGATGAAATTGATTGGGAATTTCTTTATGGAAGATTTGAGTATCTTCTTCGCATATCTGAACCCCGCTCAACACACTTCGGTGATGGAGCTGTGTAATCATAGGAAAGAAAAGTTGTTGTTACAAGTGACTATCTGCCTTCACCTCATCAAATAGCTCCACTACTCTGGAGTGATGTAGGATATCATGCACACACATTTGTTGAACTGTCGCATCCTCCCACCCCACCTTCTCTTGAGATCTGCACATATTTGGCAGGCAAGCCTATTGGTTGTCA
This sequence comes from Pinus taeda, assembly GCA_000404065.3. Classification (NCBI taxonomy): domain Eukaryota; kingdom Viridiplantae; phylum Streptophyta; class Pinopsida; order Pinales; family Pinaceae; genus Pinus; species Pinus taeda. Next base: position 153,360 of record APFE030447100.1, read on the forward strand.
CATGGATTCATTCCCTCAACCCTCATTCTCGCATTCTATTGATCCTCCGGATTGTACTATTTTATGTTCTTCCATTCCAAACTCCTCACCTACTATGAACGAGGATCGTGTTGTTGATGGAGTTGGTGTTATACAGCCAACCTGCTCCATCATTCATGATCAGTGTGTGCAGGAATCTAAAGAAGAACCTGCGGTGAAGGATGACTCCCTTCCAACTATACCTCATACTCTTTATCCTGGAATCCCTTGCGATTCTTCCATTGTTGATTTCCCCTGTGAAAACCCATCTTTGGATGTTACTACTTTCGATCACTGACAGGGCACGTTAGATGTCAGTCTATCATCACAGTGTGGAGAGGACACTTCATCCTTTGAAAATCCATCCAATCTGTCATCTATCATTTCCGAAAACACAGAGGGTGAACATCTTTTCTTCCCATCTACCCCTCTGACTGATTCATCAAATCATGAGGATGCTAACAAACATCCTGAATTTTCCGATCTTGGTTGTCGTGATCTCTATAATTCTTTATCTAATCATGATGTTGATTCAATCATTGTTAATCTATCTAAGACATTGGTCTACAATGATCTATTTTTCAATGAAGTCGAAACCCCACAGACTGTCGAGACACTTCATCCCAAGATGATGGTTATGTGAGGCCCTCGCTATCTTGAGGTTGGTTTCACTTCTGGCCAGGAAATTGTTGAAACACTCAAGGCTCCTCATCACTCTCTACTTTGCATTGAAGATCAACCAAACACCCATATTTCACTTCCTCCACTCAAACTACATGATCCCATTGCTTATATTGGAGGAATCTTACACAACAAGCACACATGGACAACATAAGTGGTCTACATTTCTCACATTTTCTTGCATGTCACAGTCAAGAGAATGCATACACTTGACATCTGCACATAGTGTAGGATAGCACCATGACATCTCCACAAAGTGCATGTCATTCGCTTTCACTCATCTTTGTTTTGTGGTCACCTGTAATCTCGGAGTGTGTCCATCTTCATCAGTATATCTTTCATGCTTGTTGGTTTGTGCAACTACAATTTTCGCAAACTATGTTTTCACCAACATGGGTCAACCAATGCATCAGTGGCTACATTGGAAGTATCACTTCACGTGAGATGACCCATGCACTCTTAGCTTAGGAGTAGGAGTCGTGTTTTCTTTTGAGTTGTTTGCTTGCATGCATGTTTGCTTCTTTCATTGTGTGTTTGTTTTCTTACTCACTTTGCTTCCACATTTACTTCTACTTCTTGCTTTGCTTTTTGGTTTGTTTGCTTTTTATTATTCATAGGTTAGTTTCGCATGGACTGTGTGTGACTTGAAACAATATGAGTAAAGTATATCAACATTTGGTTATCTATTTTCCTCTCTCTTATGTAAGAACTTGTTGTCTTCATTCCATGATACATCAATGGGTCCAAATGTGTATATTGAATTGTTAAATGTCAATTATAAATAAATAGATTTATTTTCCTTAATGTTAAGTGCCTCGACTTACAAATCTTTCATCCTTACTTCCATTCTGAGACAATGAAACTCACTACTCACCTTGAAATTTATTTATTAATCACTTTTTCATTTATATTTAGTTCTAAACAACTATTTCATTTATGTGGCTTCTTTAAAAAAACATTCAGCATCGAGATCTCTAAAATCTAATTATATTTGTTTTATATATATTTTTAGATGCAAATTAATTTACTAACAAAATTATCTAGTTATTACTTAACAAATATTTGTAAAATTTAATTATATTATTTTAATACAAATTTATTTTTAAACCAATGTTTTTCCAATTATTATTTATGAATAAAATTATCTAACTCATCTCACAAATTAATATAATAATAATAGAAGAATTTCCTAAACAACAAATTTATTATGTATTTCAAATTATTTAGTCATAAAATATTTTTATTAGAGATTTTAACAAACTTTATTTATATATTTAGATTTATTGTGTTGCATTTCTATTATCATGTCAATGAGTCAATAATTGCAATGGTAGGTTTATCACTGTTAAGTCTTCATGACATCTTAAAATGGTTTTATTATAGAAAAATCCAATTATACAAGATTATAAGATTGTCACTTATAATAATAAATATAAAACATATACGAACAACCAATTAGAAATGTGATAGAGAGTCAAGAGGAAAAATTTAACAAACAAACAATTCATTAATGAAATTCTCCAAAAACTTCGGTTTGCTAATGAATTACATGGCTATTTATTTTGGAGGAGGAAAAATCTCGAATTCCTCAAAGAGATAACTCCTTCCTAGATATTTGGAGGAAGTTGAGAGAAACCTTCTCAATTCTAGGAATCTATCCAAGCTACTTAGTCTCCAACAATTTCTAGAAGTCTCCACAAAATCTAGAATTTTCTAAGATTTTTCATATTAATTAAATAAATAAACACAAAATAGGGTATGCTCCTACATCATACTGTAGGGGAGGAAAAAATACATTCATATGTTTTTCTTTTGAAGTTCTTAAATACTAGTACCATATTTTTAAATCTCTGTTGTTGTCACCCAAGTAGCATCTTCAACTAGTTGATTCTTCCATTTAATGAAGTATTGAAAATACTCTTTATTCCAAGTCCTTTTAGCCACCCTCTTGTCGATGATTGTTTCAATAGGTTTTGCTAGTGCTGAAGCTAGCTTCTTCTCCCGCTGAACTTTATCACTAGCAGGTGCATATATAAGATCGTTTACTAGTTCATTGAAGAGGTATAGATATGGAACATTAAATATTGGTGAAATGCCAAAGCCTCTTAGTAGTCCTATTTCATAAGAATTAGAGGAAAATTTCCTTAAAATTTTGCATGGTCCGATCTTTTTCATTTTAAACTTATTGTATTTCCCTTTAGGAAATATTTCTTTCCAAAGATGTGCCATAACTAAGTCCCTAACTTCAAAATCCAATTGTTTTCTTTTCAAAACTATTCTTCGTTTATACTTGTTGCTTCTTTCTTGTAATTGTTTCTTGACTTGGTCTCGTATTACCTGCATACTGCCTACAAAATCTCCGTCATCTACACTTCTAAATTCTTATTTTCCAAGCTTCCTTAACTCATAGATTCTTCTTGGATGCATTCCATAAACAATTTGGAATGGACTGAATATTGTGCTTCTGTTAGGTGAGTTGTTATATGCAAATTCTGATTCAGAAAATACCTACTCCCATTGTTTGGGATGTTCATTTACAAAACTTCTCAAGATATTTCCAAGACTTCTATTTACCACCTTTATCTGACCATCAGTCTGGGGATGATATGTTGAACTAAATTTCAAATTGGTTCCTAATGTTTTCCATAAAGTTCTCCAAAACTAGCTTGCAAACTTGGTGTCTCTGTGAGAAACAATACTTGTAGGTAATCCATACAATCTAACTATTTCTTCAAAGAACAAGTTTTCTATGTTAGTTGCATCATTTGTATTTCTATAGGCTATGAAGTGTGCCATTTTTGAGAGTCTGACAACAACATCAAATATTGAGTCACTTCCTTTTTGTGTTTTGGGCAATCCTAATACAAAATCCATGCTTATAGAGTCCCATGGTCGATTTGGTATTGGTAAGGGTTGATATAGTCCAGTGTTATGACTTCTTCCTTTTGCATATTGACATATCCTGCATCTTTCAAAAAATATTCTTACATCTACTTGCATGCAAGGCCAACAGTAGAATTCTTGTAATTGTGCTAGAGTTTTATCTTGCCAAAAAATACCTTCTAAACCTCCACTATGTTTTTCTTTTAACAAGTTTTCTCTCATCGAACATAGTCGAATGCATAATTGTCTTCCTTTGAACACAAGTCCTTCTGGTATCATGTAATCTAACCATGGAGTTCTATCTCGACTTACACGATTTTCACAAGGTTCATAAGCTTCTTTGAAATTTGGATCATCTTTATACATATATTTTAGCTCATTAAATCGTAAGACATTCACTTGGAATTCTTGCATAATTAAATTGATCCTGCTTAGTGCATCTACTACTTTATTTGAATGACCACTTTTATGCTTGATAACAAATGTGAAATTTTGTAAGAATTCAATCAATTTAACATTTATTCGACTCAATTTTGTCTATTTGTTGATATATTGTAAATCATGATTATCCTGTGTAAAGGATGAACTCTTTTGGCATAAGATAATGTCTCCATTTTTTAAAAGTTCATATGAAGGAATAGAATTATGTATCATAAGAAGAGTATTTTTCTTAGCTTCATTGAGTGTTTCACTATAGTAGATGTTGGGTTGTGTTATATTCTTTCCACGACTAACCTACGTAGTGAACCGGGGGGTTAGAGGGGGGGACGGAGCCCCCACTTTGTTGCGCCGATTGTGCAGCGGGGGGGTCACAGGGGGGGCAGCAGCCCCCCCATGTCCGGGGGGTTTGAGGGGAGCGGGTAGCCCCTCTCTACGGGGTTCGGGGCAGCGCCCGGAGAAATTTTTTTTTGGACCCTATATTAGGTTGGGCGAACCTACCTATGGTTTTTGGTC
>APFE030447100.1:165651-197745 GCA_000404065.3 Pinus taeda
CCTCAGCAAAATGGAGTCGCAGAAAGAATGAACAAGACGTTGATGGAAAGGGCAGGAAGCATGCTCAGTGGTGCCGGGTTATGACAGAAATTTTGGGCAGAGGCGGTGGATACTGCATGTTACTTGGTCAACAAGTCAACTTCATCAACGTTGGAGGATAAGACTCCACAAGAAGTATGGACTGGCAAGAGACCCTCTCTTTCACATCTGAAGGTATTTGGATGTGATGCATATATACATGTTCCAAAGGAGAAACGAACCAAGTTGGATAGTAAATCTGAAAAGTGCATCTTTATTGGGTATAAGGATGGTTTAAAGGGTTATAAGCTTTGCAACCCAGTAACAAGGAAGTGTGTATAGCCGCGATGTGGTGTTCAGAGAGGTGAAAGATGTTATTAAACATGAAGTCCAACCAAAGGAACCTGGGAAGATAGAGTTTGAACTAAAGGAGGAAGAATCAGACTCTGTAGCAGATGAGGAATCAGAAGATGAAGAGCCACAAACTCCGGATGTGAGAAGATCAGCTCGAGAAAGAAGGCAGCCAGAAAGGTATAGTCCATCTGCTTTCTGTTCAAACTTTGCTTTGTCTGTTACTGATGATGATCCCAGAACTGTGAAGAAAGCAGTGGATTCAGAGGATGGAAAACTCTGGAAAGAGGCCATGGTTGATGAAATGGCATCTTTGCACAAAAATGAGGCTTGGGATCTGGTGGAGTTGCCGGCTGGAAGGAAACCCATGGCAGCAAATGGGTGTTCAAGAAGAAGACAAATGCAGAAGGGAAGGTGGAGAAATACAAAGCTCGGTTGGTAGCAAAAGGTTATTCCCAGGTGCCGGGAATTGAGATTTTGGTGATATTTTTTCTCTTGTTGCCAAGGTAACTTCTATTAGATTACTTTTATCTGTTGCTGCTGCTTTTGATTTTGAGGTAGAACAGATGGATGTGAAGACAACATTTCTTCACGGGGATTTGAAGAGGAAATCTACATGAAGCAACCTGAAGGCTTTGCGGTGAAGGGTAAGAAAGAACTGGTATGCAAGTTAAAGAAGTCTCTGTATGGGTTAAAACAGTCACAAAGGATGTGGTATCAGAAATTTGATACATTTATACGGGGACTTGGCTTCACTAGAAGCAAAGCAGATCACTGTGTGTATTTTAAATTAATTGGTGACCGTGTTATTATCTGGTCTTGTATGTGGATGATATGTTGCTGGTTGGAAATGACAAAGAAATTATCGAGGATTTGAAGACCCAATTGTCCTCAAAATTCGACATGAAATATCTCGGTGCTGCAAACTATATTTTAGGCATGGAAATTAAAAGAGATCGAGCAAAGAGGAAACTCTGGTTAAACCAGAGGAAGTATGTCGAGACAATACTGCAGAGGTTTAATATGCAGGATAGTAAACCGGTGAAGGTTCCTATTCCTGTAGGTGTGAGGTTATCTACTGAACAGTGTCCCAAGACACAAGAAGAGGAAGAGGACATGTCCTGTGTTCCATATGTAAGTGCAGTCGGTAGCTTGATGTATGCAATGGTCTGTACTAGACCAGACATTGCACATGCAGTGGGAGAGTATTGAGCAGGTTTATGTCAAAACCAGGGAAGGAGCACTGGACAGTAGTGAAGCGGGTTTTCAGGTATTTGCGTGGCACTAGTGATTATGGTTTGTGCAACCAAGGAAGACCAGGATTGGACAGAGTGTTGGATATTCGTGGCTTTGTTGATGCAGACTGGGCTGGAGATCTGGATCAGAGAAGATCTACAAGTGGGTATGTGTTTAACCTATTTGGAGGTGCAGTCTGTTGGATGAGTAAGAAACAATCTGTAGTGGCACTATCAACTACAGAGGCAGAATACATGGCAGCCACTCATGCAAGCAAGGAAGCAATTTGGTTGCAGAGATTGTGTTCAAGTATGGGGTTAGAACAAGGAGCTATAAGGATAGACTGTGACAACCAAAGTGCAATTTTCTTGGCAAAGAACCCTGCTTATCATTCAAAGACAAAGCACATTGATGTTCAGTATCACTTTGTGAGGGATATGATAGAAGACAAAAAGGTGTTGCTGTAAAGGTGGACACTTTGAAGAATACTGCAGATGCATTGACAAAATCTGTGAGCTCTGAGAAGTTCTCTTGGTGTAGAGAAACAATGGGCGTTTCAGGGCTGAAAAAAATGACTAAGCTCTCCTGTGGCCCCCTGTGGAAAGAAAACAACAAGTGGGAGATTGTTGGGTTGTGTTATATTCTTTCCATGACTAACCTACATAGTGAACCCGGGGGTTAGAGGGGGGGCGGAGCCCCCCCTTCGTTGTGCCGATTGCGCAGCCAGGGGGTCACAGGGGGGCGGCAGCACCCCCTGTCCGGGGGGTTTGAGGGGGGCAGGTAGCCCCCTTCTACGGGGTTCAGGGCAGTGCCTCGAGAAAAAAAAATTTGGACCCTACATTAGGTTGGGCGAACCTACCTATGGTTTTCGGTCCATGGTTTTGGACACGATGGTTTTCAGTCCATGGTAATTGATGCTTCAACATGTATAAATATGTATTGTAACATTGAAAGGAATATAATGAAAAATCAAGCTGGTAGTCTTGGTTTTGAGATCCAGTGGGAAATCTCTGTGTATATGTGTTTTATATGTTATGCTCTCACATTTTTTTTTTCTGTGATTTAGAATTCGTATGCAGGTAATTTCTGTATGGGGTTAAAACCTACAGTAGACGACTCATCTTCCCTCTTGACTTGGAACAACTCCTTCCACTGGTGCCGGTCTCAACCTGGAACAACTTGTTGAAATATGGCAAGGCTAAAATATGTTGTTCTATATATTTTTCTTTAATAATTTGAAATTTTTATTGGCTTCTTATGTCCAATGGAATTGTTGATTTCTTTCTTTAATGTTTTCTACGTTTGGGGCACATATACCACTGAAATGTTTGATCAAATTTCTATAAAAACTTGCCAATCCATGAAAACTTCTTACCTCTGAAATGTTTATTGGGGTTCACCAATTGATTATGGCCTTCATTTTCTCTTGATCCATCTTCAGGCCTTACCTTGAAATCGCAAAACCCAAGTACACTAATTTTGTTTTCGTGAAACTACACTTCTTTAAATTCATTAACAATTTTTCTTATTGTAACTTCTTCAAAACCATCTTAAGATGTCTTAGATGCTCTTCTTTTTACTCATTGTAAATTAATATATCTTCAAGATAAACTATTACAAAATTTCCCATGAATTCTTTTAAGACCTCATTCATTAACCTCATAAAGCTACTAGGAGCATTGGTAAGTCAGAATGGAATTACCAAGCATTCATATAGGCCTTATTAGTTTTAAATGTTGTTTTCCATTCATCACATTCTCTGATTATGATATGATGATATCCGCTTTTTAAATCTATTTTAGAAGAATATGTAACACCACTTAAACAATATATGAGATCATCAATACGAGGCAATGGAAACCTATACCTGAATGTAATTTTGTTCATTTCTGAAGAGTCTATACACATACTCCATCTGCTATCCTTCTTTGGAGTTAACATTGTTGGAACAACACATGGACTTAAGCTTTCTCGGATGAGACCCTTATCCAACAATTCCAGCACTTGATTTTTAATCTCTTTATTCTCCCTTGTAGCCATTATGTAGGCTGCTTTGTTTGGAAGGTGGACATCTAGAATGAGATCAATATGATGGCTGATACTTCTAATGAGAGTCAACTTATCATGCAAGTCATCCACTACAATATCAATGAATTCATTTAACATATTTTTAATTTCTTCTTGAAGTTCATTCAGATTTGTGCTTGTGGTGACTACTTTTGGTTTACCATTCAAAGAAAAAATTATCTCCTCATGCTTGATTTCTTGAAGGAACTATTTTCCACTAAGTAACATTACCTTGGATTGGTCTTCTTCTGATGTTTTTTCATTCTTCAAAGGAAGGAGTACATGTTTTTCTCCATCCTTTTCAAAAGTATAGGCATTTCTCCTTCCATCGTGTATTACTTTCCTGTCATATTGCCATGGTCATCCAAAAAAAATATGATAGACATTCATAGGCATAACATCACAAAGAACTTTATCTTTATAACATCCTATATGAAACTCAATTTGACATTTCCCATTAACTAGTATCTAATGTCCCTTTTGCAACCATGAGCCTTTGTAGGGTGTAGGATATTTATTTTTTCTAAAATTTAAATTTTCTACCATTTATGTGCATACTAAAGTATCAGTACTCCCACTATCAATAATGACTTTACAACATTTTCCTCCTGATTTACAGATAGTTTTGAACAATGTTTTCCTTTGTGTAGGCTCCTTTACTTCTTTAGGAGAATTTAATAAAGTTATTTTCATCATTAAGGATTCACTAGTTTCAAGTGCATTTTCATGTGTAGAGGATTGTACACTTCATGTATCAGTTTGTTTTGCCACATCTATGCTACCTTGGCTAGAAGATATTTCGAGACATTCGTCATATTAATGGCCAATTTTATTACATGTATAACATCTTACCACAAAACATCTACCTCTACCTCTTTGATATTGTTTCCATCCTTTGAAATCTCCTCTTGATGATGATTCTACCTAATGTGAACTGTTGCCTTCTTCTTTTTGAATGGGAAATATTTCGCTTGAATATCCTCTACTTGATTTTCTTCTTGATGGTCCTCTGCTTGATTGTCCTCTGCTCCTTAATTTACTTCATCCTCTTCCTCTTAATTTGCTTCCTTGCCATCTTTTCTTTTATCTTGAGAGCTATCTCGTAATATTCTTCAACAATTTTCATAGATAAAATATACAATTCATCTTGTATTTCAAATCTTAAGCCATTAATAGATCTAGCTAGCTTTTCATCAACTCCTTCCGCATGACAAGACCTTATACTCAATCTATAAAATTCTTCTGTGTATTGTTATGCAAACATGGATTTCTGCTTAATATTTTGCATGTGTCGAAAAATTATTTAACTGATAGTCTCGAGGAAGAAATTTACCTTTGAACTTGGCTACCATTTGATCCCAACTAGCGATCCTCCCTTTTCCTTTATTTCTCTGTTTAACTTGCACATTGTCCCACCATAGTACAGCACATCGTTTTAATTTGGTTACCACAAACTTGACTTTCTTATCTTCAACTACATTTTCATAATCAAAATATTTATCCATGGCACTAATCCAGTCGATCAGTTCTTCAGGATTTAAACTTCCCTCGTACATAGGCACTTCCAATCTGTGTTTACTGCTTAATCCTACAATCATCTTGACCATTTTCTCTTCTGGAGTTTCTTCCTCAACTTCAGCATCTTCTTTTGAGGTTGCTTATGCTTCTCTGATATCACCAGTGTCGATGTATCTTCTATGTGTTGTCTCGAATACATCTAATCTCATTCTAATATGTCCTACTTGGGAGTTGGTCTTCCTCAACTAATTCCAATTCCTCAACTAATTCCAACTCCCTTCACTCTTATAGCTCTTTATGCCATCTTTACAACCTTTCTTAATTTTTTTTTATTTTAACCCTTAAATATTAACAACAAATGCATCCACTTTACATTTACATATAAATTATTTGATATATGTGCTAAATAAAATAAATATTATATATATATATATATATATTCAAGGAGTATTTTCCTCACCTTCCACTTATTTTATTAATTTATTTATAACATGACTCCACTCATTCTCTCCCATTAAAATAATAGGAATCTCTTTTCTTCCCTTTATGACTTAAGAGAACTTATGAGACATGAGGTTTATGGTAATTTCATTGACTTCTATACCATTAGTTTTAACTTTCAACGTAGCCGCACACAGCCTTTTGACATAATACCAAGCGAACTTCGTGAAACTTGGATACGGTGCTTTATGTCCAGTGAACTATCGAATCTCCCTCCAGTAATCTCTGGTGCTCTCCACCCTTCAACCTTCGGGCTACCCCAGCATCACAGTGCAGTTAACTGCTTCACAGTCTCGCTCATCTTTCACACTCCTGGTTCAAAACTCCACCCAATTTGGCTTTACTTCAGGCTAGTTGCTCAGCTTCGCTTTAATGCAGATACGCAGGTAAGGATCAGCCGCACGTTGTCTTCAATCACGTAAGCACGCAGATCTCACACACGGTTTCAACCATCATACGCAGGGCTACAAAGCTGTTCTTCAATAGTTTATCGACTACATCCTTAAAAGCTCGTATATGAGTAGCTATGGAGAAAGTATTGAATGGAATTCAAAACCTCGCTGTAGAGAAACTCGAATTCGAAAACGAGGCATTACTATACGAGAGATTCCAATTCAAACGTACATACTTCTCATTAAGGCTCGACACTCACTCTACGCAGTGTTCTCATAATTTTTACCAATTCTCTACGCTCACTCTACGCAGTGTTATCACAATCTTTACCAATTCTCTGAGCTCTCATCCACACAATACATAGTTATATAAAACCTTAGAAATAATTCATTAATAAATAACATATTTATAAGAAAATTATTGGTTTAATAATTGGTTTTTCATTTCTCTCTCATTCACTTTCATTTTTTATAGCCTTATCTAGATTTATATAAGTGGATTTTAACATAAAGTAAGTTTCAAAATTTAAACAAACTCCCACGATATCTCTCATGATCCATAAAAACTCTCACCTAATCTCTTATCTCTAGATAAGATCTAACTAACGCTCAAATCTTAAACTCTTCCACATGAACTTTCTCCTAATTATAATAATTCTCATTTTCTCTAAAAACTATAAGAAAAATATATTAAATAATTAAATCTTAATTTAGAGAACTAACTCTTTTATTAAATAAGATACCCTAGGTTAGAGGCTCCTACATCAAAACATGGTATACAAAGTATGCAAAACATGAGTTTCTATTGAATGAGTGTGCAATCTCTCTCTCTCCCCTTCTTCTTCTTCCAAGATTGCAATATCTTTTAAAAAAATGTTGGTTTTTTTTTATCAATTTGTTTATATATGTAAATCCAACTTTCCAACATGTCCTATGACCAACCAATCAAAAATTTATTATTATTGATTTTAGATAAGATTAGATTCTCTTTCATGAAAATGTTGAATTACAAATAACCAACTATTTTAATTTACAAATCTAAATTAACCCATTTCTAAAAATTAATACTACTTTAAATTTAATATTTTTACTCTAATTTAAATATATTTAAACTAATCACCAAACACTAACTACTCCATATCCTTTATATAATTACAATTATTTAACGTAAACTATTAAAAAACACTATTTTGAAAACTTAATGGTATACCTATTTTGAAAAACACTTGAAGTTCCTTTTTGGACCATTTCATGACTTGTAGCAAGATGGAAAAACACTTACATATGTTGTAAGTCGACAAACGTTCGTAACATTAGAAAAGAAATATAATTTATTAGCAAATATTTTAAAGCAATGTTAATTATGTAGATTTTCAAACAAATCGTTAATCTGTCAAATACTCATATCTAGCCAATTTGAAAGGTTCTATATCATTTGAAACAATAGTTGGCATATAAAGAACTTTGCTTTGTAAAACTCTCTGACATAAAACGGACTTTATTTATTACAAAATGCTTAGTTTATAATAAAAAGGGAACAAATTCGTGTATTATTACCGTCAGCTCATTAAATATAGGTGGTATTACATTCCATGTCCAGATTATTTGCTTTCATGTACCAGGATAAGCGAGCGGGAGGCGGTACCGCCGGTTTATAAAATTAGGATAACTGTAGTTTTTAAATAAAAAATATTTTGGAGTTATTAGTTGATTTTTAGCTCTGATCAAAAAAATTGAACTTAAATTTTTATTTGTATTATTTAAATTGGTTTTTGGACTTTAGCTATGAATTTAATTCTCTTAAAAAAATTTGAGGACTTTGATGATAAAAAGTTTACTGATTAGATTTATGATTTCAAGGAAATATAGACTTATTAAATTAAAAATAAACCAAAAAACTTTCCAAAAAATCTCACTTAAAACGACTCATAAAATACCAACCTACAAAATCAAAAGTGTTGACTCATAAAATAACAGCCTACAAAATCAAAAGTTTTACCAAATCATCACATCCGTATGACCAAATTTGGACGTTCTGCAAAACATTAGAGGTGAATGAAAATTTTGACGTTCCATAAATACGTTTTTTTATTTGCATTTGATGGTGAAGGAAAATTGTGAAACCTCAAAAGTCACTTGTACAAACAAATTAAAACATTAAACTTCTAAATTTCGCACATAACTATTTAAGTTGCATATTATAAATTTTAATAAATAATTTAAACAAATTGTTTAGTTGCAATATCTATTTTTTGTTGCCATTTCCAGTAAAAATCTGCTGAAAAAATTTCAGCCACACAACAAAAATATATAAAGAGAAGTAATAGTATTCTCTATTTAAACACATTATGTCTTATAAAGCTACACAAACTAGCTATTATATTTACAATATTCTTCTTCTAAAAGTAACTACCAGCCAGTCTAGTCAAAGTCGCAAATATATATAAAACATAATGTGACATGTTAAAAATAAATAAAAAATGACCCTTTCAAGTTTCTATTTCAAAAGCAAGATAAATTTGAAATTCCATTAATCTCGCCTTTCTTTTTAATCATTCCATCCTGTTTTCTCTCCATATTATGCAATGGAGAATTCCACCTCTTAGCAGGAATGAAATACGTGGTTATTTCTTACAATCCACTGGCCTTATTTCTCTACGGTAGCAGTGGCCTCTGAATATAGCACTGGATATCTCTGATGTTTGCGTTGCTATGGGCTCTTGGTTCACCCCTGGAGGCTGTTCATGGGCTGAAAGACACAAGAAAGCCGTGGCGACGGCTTCAAAGGAGGACAGATAATCGTAAGCCTTATGCACATGAGCGTAGGTTTTTCTCATCGCAGGCTTCAATCTGGTTCGCGCTTGTGGCACCAAGAAGTTTATGGCGTTTATAGCTTGGCCTCAACGCCGACCGTGATTACATCAGATCCTGATGTGGCCAGAGACTTGCTCAGCTACCCTCACTTCGCAGACCAATATGATCTTAAACAATCCGCTCAGCTATTGATGTTTGGAAAGGCGATGAGATTTGCAACCACTTCCCATTAATTTTTTCAAGAAATCCCATCATGAAAATGTTGAAATTGATTTTATGGTGAAACTGATTCGATCACCATTAGAAATTCAGAAGCACCTAAATCGCAAAATGGTGGAAGGTGCACTGTACGACAAAACTCTGCCATTGTCAATTATGTAAACAAAGCGCTTGTGTATGTGCTGCGGAGATCATTGATTGCATCCATTTCCAAAATAAATTAATAAGACTTAAACTGTTATTTATCTAAAGAATAGTAAAGTGTTTAGTTTAGTTATAATACCTTAGAGTCCCCAACAATCACCATTGGGCGCAAATGCCATCGCCCTGCCAAACATCAACTGCGGCGCGGATTGTTTGCGAGATCGGTCTGCAAAGTGAGGGGAGCCGAGCAAGGCTCTGGCCAGCTCAGGATGTGATGTAATCACGGCTGCTGACGAGCCCAAGTTAAACGCCATAAAATTCTTGGCGCTGCAGTGAGCAAGGCAGCCTACTCATGTCCTTAAGGCTTCTGGTTATCGGCCATCCGCTGGGGCCAGTATTTGCGACGCCTTTCTTGTGTCTTCCTCGGCCATGCACAACCTTCAGGGCCGAACCAAGAAACCATATAAGCAGAGACAACAAGTGTTAATACCGAGGCCACTGCTCCCATGGAGAAATATTTTCAGTGAAAGGTAAGAAATAATTAATGTGCGTGAGGGGGCCAGACTGGCCCTTCATGATCTACTTGTCACGTGGATGGGACAAAATAACCACATGATCTGACACGGCTAAGGTATTTTATAGTCTTTGGTGACAGCGTTTGGAGGTATACAACTGGGTTTTGGCTGTTTCCAGCTCGCTTTCTGTCTGCGCGAAAGGGACATTGAATACCACCTCCACTGAATCAGCTGCGCCGACAGCAATAATTCACCTCCGTTTATATGCCGACACATGATTCCACGAAATTCGTTCAGTCTACTGTCTAGGCTGGCAATTCAGTCACTCGACATCGATCACATACTGTCGCTACACGGATAGATCATTATGGAATATATTTGTAAATTAGTGAGCTCTCAAACAGTGTCAAGCAGCAATATGGGGAAATTGGTGGGGGCGGCTGCACGTGTAGTGCTTATCCCTCAGGCTTTGGAAATAACTTTGACGGCCATTAGTGCTTACCTCTCACGCTCAGGAATTTACCATAATGAAAAGTCTATCTGCGAGAAGTTGTCTGTGTTTATATATATATAGTGTTTTTTTGGTCTAATTTGTTTGAATTAGTGGAGGCAGGTTTTAAATTTATAAATAGAGTTAAAACTCAATTTAAATAACAAAAATCAAAATTTAAAATTAATAAAAACAAAAAATAAAATAGTTTAAATATTTAATAGTTAGACAATACTTAATTTTATATGGATAAGTATGCTTTTTTTATAAGAGGATTTCTAAAATTTTAATATAATTATTAACTAGTACAACCACATTAAAAATATTAATGTAGTTGATATAGCAAAGCTTTATAAATATAACAAAAAAAATATTGCAACACGAAGAATGACTTATTAATGCACACATTTTCCTTAACCATGTATAAAAAAGTTATAGGTCAATTTTAACTTAAGAAAAAAAAGAATTATAAATGAATGTTATAAAATATAATGAGGGATTTATCATGGAGGAACTTATTAATATTGGAATAATTTGAAATCCCTAGGAAATTGGTGGGTGGGGAGCCATGTGGTGTGTGGGGAGCCATGTGGCTCTAATATAATATTTTAAATTTATTAAAAGTAATGGACCAATTTTCTAAATAAAATTTGTTTATATATAAATGAATGTTATAAATAATAATGAGGAACTTATCATATATGAACTTATTAGAATTGAAATAATCCTAAATCCCTAGGAAATTGGTGGGTGGGGAGCCACAGGGCACAAAAATAATTATTTAAATTTATTAAAAGTCAATGCAACCTAACAAACTCTTTAATACACTTCAATTGATAGGCATTAAGAATAAGCTGAGCATATTCCCTTGAGAATCAATCTAGCCCTTAATTAAAAAAATAAAAAAAAAAGTTAACTTCCTCATCCACCTTAAGTTGAAATAAGAAGCCTTCCCCAATATTGAAAGCATGAATGCTAGATATTTAACTCAATATCTATAGAATATTTTTAAGAATAAGGAGGATATAAGTTGAGCATATTCCCATGAGAATCAATCTAGCCCTTATTTAAAAAAATAAAAAAAGTTAACATCTTCATCCACCTTAAGTTGAAATAAGAAGCCTTCCCCAATATTGAAAAGGTGAATGCTAGATATTTAACTCAATATCTATAGAATATTTTTAAGAATAAGGAGGATATAAGGGTTATATATATATATATATATATATATATATATATATTATATAATATATATATACACATATACATATATAGATAAAATTTAATTAAAGACAGTCTCCACCTAGTTAACCTATGTCATAGTATCTTTTGTTCATGGGATATTAAAGAATACCGTAATCTCATTACATATTGATAAAAACCTTCCAAAATATTTTGCTGAACCTCCTCCCAATATAACTTTCTAATAAAAGTAACCCCTAATTTTATTGAATACCCCTTTTTATACTCCGCAATACATATAACTTCCCCCTACCCCACATCCCCCAGTACCTAAAATACATTGAGTCTATTTTTTTACAATTTAAAAAACACACTTTATGAATGAACATAATGATATACTCGTCAACGAAGTGAATCCCCCATTGTTTGACCATGTTTGACCATGGTTAACTATGGTCAACATATGATACCTATGGCTAAAAATGGTAGACCATGGTTGTTAATGTTTACTTATAGATGATTATGGTTAACCATGATGCCCATGTTGACCATGGTTGACCATGATTAACAATTTTCAACCATGTTGACCATGTAGACCATTATTGACCATGTCTTGGCCACATTGACCTTGGCTGAATGTAATTGTCCATCTTGAACATATTAACCATGGTTGACCTTGTTATCTACCACTAACTATGCTTAATCATATACAACCATGGCTAACTATGTTGAAGATCGACATGGGTGGAGTTTCTCAATGTTGTTTTTGCTCTGGTAATTTGTTATTTAAGGGGGCTTCGATGCTCTTGGATATCTCCTATGCTATTAGATTAAAAGCAGGGGCCAGAGGTGAGGGAGGGGAGCTCTAATTGGTAGATTTCATCAGTCTTCATGGCATCGATTGTATTGACCTTTTGTTGGGTTACTTTTCTCTTTGTCCTCAATGCCACAACCATAGATGTGTAGTTGCAGAGGGGCTGGAGGCCATGGCCAGCAAGGCTAGTGGTGTGGCTAGACCAATGCCCAAGAAGCAACTTTCATTTAGCATTCAATGGCTTCTCCTATCATTTGGGAGGAGATTCATTGGCTTGAGACTTATGCTACTCATGACCACTACACATACTTAGATTAAAAAATTATGTAGGAGGTTTCTAATTGGATTCTTGACCCTCAACATACCGAGGGAAGAAGAAATCAATACATGCATTCCATTGTTTTACTAGATAACTAAATACCCTGTTAGGTCGAGTGCTAAAGGAGAAATATGATGACATAAATGATAGCATCTCCTTTCTGAATGAAATCCAGAGGGTTCAATGGAAACAAAAATCTTGTTGAGAGAGGTTGGATGATTTCTTGACCCAACAAGACAATCACCTTCGATGTGAATTCAATCCCTCTACGCCAGTTAGTACAAGTGCAAAGTACCTTACCTAGTAACATCTCTATTATAATACTAGTCTACTAGTCTTATTTCCATATATCACCGCCATGTTCAATTATTGTTTCTTTTATTTTTGTTAAAACTCCACGTCTTCTTTTATCAACCAAGAAATATGATTTCCGTTGTGGTGGATTGAGGTCTATATATTTTTTCACATATACTTTATCAAGATGTATCTAGATTTCTAAAAGTAATACAAATCTAACTTAAAAAAGAAAAAAGACGTAAAAAGCTATATATAACATTATTTTTCTTTAATGTTTATTACGTTTACATGATTAAAAAGAGGCTGTTAAATAATAAAACATAAGCTACTTTTATTGCCACTAAAAGGTTGAGTTGTTTCTCTCCTTCAATACAATTGGACCTTACCTTAGTGACATCTTCAGTCTCATGAATAATTTTTTACGTTGATTTTATGTTATTTCGTTTAGTCTCATTGTTATATTGCACCACCATGATTATTTGTTGTTTTTTTTAATTGGTCGAAATCCATGTCTCGTTATAATGACCAATATATCCCATTCCTCTTATGGCAAACTAAGGTCAGCATATATTTTTTACAGTTGATCTATCAGTGATGAATCTTGATTTCCGAAAGTAAATATAAATCTAAATTACAGAAAAAATAGATACCTATATAAAAAATTAAATTTCCTTATTTGTTACATTTACATGATTAAAAAGAGGATGTTAAAAACAAAATATAAATGGTTTTATTTTCATTAAAATGCGATAAAAAGTTGATTCTCTTCTCTCTTTCAAGATTACGAAATAAGGTGCGTGACAATACAGTGACAATACAATTTAATAATAGTGCATCCATATAAATAATAGTGCATCCATATAAATACTAATGGGAATCAGGATGCTTGCCTCATGTCACACCTCAAATGTTCATTATTTAAAAAAAACACATAAAAATTAATTAAATAATAATTTTATTTTAAATTATTATTAATTATATAAAAATATATATGAGTTAAGTAGATATACATTTAAAAAATTTGTAACAATATTATTAATCATGGAGATTTATTCCTTCTTTATCAAGGAGATTTTTAATAGATATATAATCTTTGCTACAATAACATAGAGTACTAATACCACATGCCCAAAAAACCATAACCCATGTTCACGCGATATTATTTTAATTAAGTAATTAAATTAAAAGAGTAGAAAGTGCTTAGTTAATTTTGATATAAATATCAATCTTTCAGTTACCCTTCTAATTACTCATCAAGACAACTAAAAGACTGTACATTTAATTGTCAACTCAAGGCTCATTGGAACATTGGAACTTATAAATTGTCATACACCATATATGCACTTCACACTTTCTATTTCCATTTGTTTGTGTTGTAATTGTAGCATCAAAGATTAATTTTGCAAATGGATCATAGTCAATTTATAAGCTTAGAAAGGTGTTGGGAGATTGACAATACTGAGAGGCGAGAGAGTGAATCAGTATTGTACCAATGGATCACCAATTATAATTTTTATATTTCATTTTCATTAACTGATCATACAATGATTAGAAGCACAATATAATAACAGATTTGAACTAAACATATGAGTAGAAAATAATACATAAAGGCACCTAAAACAAGAGAGAAACACATAAGCACATGAGAACACTAGATACTAGGCAGGAAACTTCTAGGAGAAAACCCACCAAACACTTTGTCTTATTTTAAGCACATGAGAACACTAGTTATTAGGTAGGAAAACTTCTAGGAGAAAACCCACCAAACACTTTGTCTTATTTTTCTTCTTTGATATAATCTTATGGTACATCAACAACTCACACCCACTAGTGTACAAGAATCGACTTGCAATAAGCGAGAACCTACTCACTCTAGGCCACTACCTGATGGAATCCATCACTTTCGCAACTATATGTAGACACCCATCTGTTAGAGGCACCAACCCCCAATAAGATGAAGGCACCCACCTGCTTGGAAGCACCCACTCCTGAATGGCTTTGCAAACACCGATATGTTAGAGGCACTAAACCCCAAATATTTTCTCATGCCACCACATGAAGGAATCCACTACTCCTTAAATCAACAAGACACCACTTGCCCTAAAGGCCCCAACCGTCAAACCCTTGTGTACAAGCTTTCATATGTTGTCATACTAGACCTATGAATCTTTGGTAAAAAAACTATAGACCATGTTTCATCGATTTTCATATTGGATCAACTAATAACTCTATGTTCAATCATAACAACATCAAAACTCAAAACCTCTCTGCAACATAAAAATTCTCACTCAACCATAAATACATAAGAAAGCCCCACATACTCTTATCTCTTCTCAATAAAGTATCTCACTATAAACTCAGGAATCAACATACATACATCTTTCTATCAAGACTAGAAACAACCTACACAAAAACCTCAACAACAATATCACACCATACAATACACTCAATAATTGTGATAACCCCAACCATGGTTCTCTCATAAAAATGCATTGTAATTATTTTTACAAAAACAAAATTTAAAAAGGGGACTAAATCAAGGGACATGAATTCCAGAGTTGAGGAGGAGGTTGCTTTCCTGGGATGTTGAAGTATTCTTATGCAGTAAATTTGAATTGTTTGGAAAAACATTAAATGTTGGTTGGTGTGTTTAATGAGTTCGTTTTGATCAAAATTAAATGCACTGCAAGAAGAGGTACATAGACCCATGTTTCTTGGGAGATCACTCATAAAGCAGCAAGGATAGGAAGGAAATTATAGCTAGATAAGTCAAGGAAGGTACAGGAAAGGAGAGGGAAGGTAGGAAAGAGGGAAATCACATTCATGATAGAATCAATTAGATAAGGAAGAAATAAATTTACTGGAGGCAAGAATTAAGCAGAAAAAGAGCATGAGCAAGAGGAGGAAGAACAAAAGAAATAAATTTGAAAAGATAACAGAAGGAAAAATGGAGTGAATTAATTTTGGTTGAAAATTTTGGTGGATAGACGGTCTCTCCTTGGTGAGGAATAATGCCTCTAGATTCCCTGTAAATCTAGAGGGTGGATATAGTTTTATCTAGATTCCCTTAGTGGTGTTGGTGGAGGATTGTTCCCTTGGATTCCTAAAGGGAGAACCTCTGAAACCTCTTATTGTTGTAGTGGCTTCTAGATTCCCCTAAGTGGGTGTAACAACTACTTTAGGGTAAAGAGTTATTCTCTAGATTCCCTTGACACTCTTGGGGTAGAGGAAGTGGGTTTTGCATTCCCTGATTGTACTTGGGTGGAGAATTAGCTTATGGATTATGCGTGTGCTTGGGTGGAGGTTGTGAACCTCTGGATTCCCTCCATGCACTAATTGGTTTCCATTGGGTAACTACATGGTGGAGGAAATTGGCCTATGGATTCCATGTATGTTATTAGACTATTGAGTGGTTGATGGATGGAGAAAAGAGGTCCTATGGATTCCCTGTTTTAGTAGGAAGTTGTTGTTCATTCGTTTGAGCAAGCCCCCCTGAATTTCTATAATCTGGCTCAGGGGAAACAACTACAAGTGAGCTTTCCTGCAACTGCCTATGGTTGGGTGGAGAGTCTTTGTCTCAAACTCAGTTTTCCCGCAAATTTAAAGATAAATACCCTTCTAAAATTTTTAAAAGGTTAAAGATTTTATGATGCATTTCTGGTTTGAAATGGATTTGGATTTTTGGATTGGAACAATGTTGTTAATTTAATGAGTATGTGGTTACATTCTTGTGTGGAAATTATGGAACTTGTATTTGTGATGAAATTATATATATAAATTTATTGCATCTTTGAAATGAACGATGATGATAAACAAGTTGAGTAAGTCTATGCTTCTGGATTGGAGTGAAGTGTTCTGTGGAATGCTTGTTGATGTTACTCATAGCATATAATATGCAACAACATGTTTAATGCTTTACATGATAACAAGGATTATGCTATGTCCCTAAACTAGAATTTCATTGTATGTTAAATTATAATTGTGATGTTAACCACATATATATAAATAGCACCAAAAGTTATGAATTGATACAAGCAGAGGAATGATCCATGAGAATCTGAATTCAAGATAGGAAATGTTGGGCTTGAAGACTCCTTCCATTAATAAATATGGTTGCAAGAGAGACAACATATATATCTATATATCTATCTATATTATTATATATATATATATATATTATATAATATAATATATATATATTATATATATAATATATATATATAGATATATACATATATAGATAATATAATGATAATATATTATTAATATATATATATAATATATATATAGAGAGAGAGAGAGAGAGAGAGAGAGAGAGAGAGAATTGTTCACTTAGTTACAAGCTTGTGAATCCACTTAGGTGACATTTCACAAACATTGAAAGAATTGTTTCCTCTTTTAGGTGTAATGGGTTGAAAGCTTCATCAGCCTTACATTTTAAGCAACTTAGAGGTCTTGTACAAGCTTCCTAGTGAAGTTGGTTAGGCCCTAGAAGCCCCTTCATAGCATTTTGGAACTATTTGCAGGCTTGGTTTGGAGTATGGTGCTCCTAGAGTGTGGTAATGTAGGTGGATCCTCTTTAGGAGTTCAGAGCAAGTCATCAGTAGAGAGTGGTCATAGGAGCGTGTATGCCAAACTTCCTGAAATTACTTATTTCGATACGGCGAATTCCTAAGGGCTAGGAAATAATTGGAGTGGGTTTCACCCAAGCACAGGACGGGTAGCACTATATGTTGCTTTAGCAACCCACCACTACCAATACAAAATGCTGGTGTTGATATTGATGTTTACAAAACCTATATGGTAGATTCATGGTCAAAATAACCATCGAAAAGTGATTGACAAAGGGATGGAGCAACCTCTAATGATGACCATTGAAATCCAAATTGGGTGCAACACATAAAGCTTAGAAAGGTTCCCTTGGTTAGGCCACGGAAAAGTTTGAGTGCAACCTTTGATGGGGAGCAGGATGGAAAAACCTTAAACTTATAATGCAATCAGAACATCCCCTGGTTGATTTTCTATGTAAGTAAAATATAACTAAGGTCATGGAACATGTATTCCAAATTGAATGTTGGGAAAAACATATTGATGTGTACCACTAATGATTTAATTAATGTCTATGGAAATTGGCAAAGGAAAAGTGGCAATAATTGGCATTTATTTATGAAAATAAAGGAAAATAAGAGAAAAGTAAGATGATGAGACACAAATTTGAATGAGTGAAATTCAAGGAAAAATAATAGAAAATGAAGAAAATAGAGGCATGAATGATAAAAAGGTTTCTAAGGATAAGTTGCTAGCCTTTTAACAGTTTTTGGGTGGAGCTCTCACTTCATTCTCTAATTCTCTCACACTCTTACACACTTAGAGTATTCTTGGAGCATTTTGACATACATTGGATTTGGAGGAAGAAGGAAAAGGAAAGAAAGAAAACGCAAGGGAATAATTGGATTGACAACTACAACTAGATAGCTTAGGAGGCAACAAGTTACATGTGTGATTTCCTTGTTGAATTTTGGATACATGGTATATGCATGCGATTTTTTGGTTATATGCTATCATTGGCAATGGAGATTTTCCTCGATTCACAGTGCTTTTAGCCTTGAATTTCCATTTCTTGGATAAGCACAATGTTGCGGGGTTTTTGATTGTTTTGTGATTGGTGCTCATAATACCTTATGGTTGTGGGTTCAAAACAAATGTTCAAGAATCCCTGGAGCAGCTTGGGTTGAGTTACTAGTCATGGAGCTTACGTTGGGAAAAACGCTCTAGAGCCCTTGGTAGGTTGTGTTACTAGTCCTTGGAGCCAAGTTGGATAAATGATCTAGAGCCATAAAATGTTTTGCATTGAGCTGGAGCCTTGGAAAACTTGGGTAGAGACCAATTTTGTTCATGTTAGCGATGTCTAAACGTAGAGGTGGAATCATCATGGTTGACGGTTGAGGTGGTTTGGCCTCAAGAAGATTTGGTTTGGTTTTGTTTTGGTTTATTCCATTATATCCCACATTCATATTTGGAATATGGCACAAGGGTGATTTCCTAAAAGAGAGATTTGGTCCAGCCTAATCTATGGTCGAGTGGTACATGGATGTCCCTGACATGTTTTTTATTTTCACACGTTAATATGATATATTTACTTATTATGATATATGATGACTTATAGTGTTTATTTGGTGATATTATGGTTGAGTTTCCATGGTTTCCATGTTGGTTATTCTCTGGGTTTATGTTGGTTATATGATGAGTATTATCTATGGCTCTTGTCATGAATTATTTAGTTGTTGATTAGTTGATGAATGAATGGACTCATAAGCATCGTTGCAACTACATATAGAGGGAATAACTCCTTCTTAGTGATTCTCAGATGAATCTGAGACTATTATGATCATATATGCATGCATGGCTTGTAGCTTACATGTTTGCCATGTGTTTGAAGAAATATCTAGTGTGTTCTAGGAAGATTAGATTAAGTTTTTGGTTTAAGCTTGAATGTTTAACTTTTTGCTCATGCCAATAATGATTATGTAAAGTCTCATGTAGTTATGGGCACTAGTATAGAGGATGGCCTAGAATTGCATCTCAAATATTGGAACCACACACTCTGAACGGGGCAAGTTAGGTTGCAACTACATGGAGGAAGTGTTGTGCATGCGGTTGTGTTAAGCATAAAAATCCATCTTGCAGACAAGAGCGATCTCCCTAGATCTCAAAGACATCTACTAACAAACAACAAGGAACTACTATCTTTCCCTAGGCTACGATTGGGTGATGCAAACAATATGATAGACATCACTTACCATTTAATCAAAATGCCTGATGAAGTCCCTTTCATAGCTTTCAACCATCCACTTCTCCTCTATGCTTTAGAGATCATTCTAGTGCCTCCCACAAGTTCTCCATGATGTCCTGAAGGAGATCTGCATAGAAATAAACATACACAAGATCAAAGCATCCAATATATAACATAAAAGATAGATGAAATAATTAACTCAATCATATATCATAAATTCATCAATATATAATCATAAGCTATGTGGGTGATTAAGGAATCTCACAAATGATATCAAAGCAGAAATAATTGGGAGAGAACAATTTCTTTAATATTAATAAAATGGAGAATAAACTTACAACCTCAAATCCTTGATGTTGCAAGTCTCTTCTCACAATATCCAACCCTCCCCTTGAATGAATAGCCTACCAACCTTATTTTTGTGGTATAAGCCTACTTCCAGCAGTCCTTCTCAATCCTAAAGCCTGTGTTATCTTTATAGGCCAAGAGTGTGAAGTTTGGGATCCATTCCCCAAGGGATGAGATCCACTAATGGTGGGATAGGGGTTCCACAAAGAGATGGAGTAACTCCATGATGGGATGGATCAAGGTTGAGTAGGCATCCATTTGAAGCTTGTTAGTTGGGAAAGATATGACTAACAATTCTTATAGAATTTACCTCTTATTTTTACATGCATTAAGTAATGTGCGCAGACCATAATGTAAGATAGAGCACAATTATCCGCAATTTCTAATGGACCCTTCTGCATATGTCCAAAAATTGACTAGGGAACTAGGCATGAAGCTAAAAATAGGATTTTGAGCCATGGGATCTAGAAATTTCATTCTTTTTGGGGTAGTTTGGGTTCTAGCCTTGCAAGGGGATGGTTTGGAACACATTTATGGATAGCAAAAGATCCAAATCGTTGGTCACTTTCCCAATACAACAAAATAACCTGTAACAGATTACCCCCTCAAGTGAAAAGTCAGAAGAGATGTTTTGATGACTGAAGTGATTTATCATGCCAAGGTTTGGGTTATAGAATGCAATCTGAGACCTTTACAATGAAATATATAATCATCATAGAGGTAAGCATTCCCATGCTCAGAGTATAAATGTCTAAAAGAACCAATACAGAAATACATCTGAAGATCCATGTCAACAGAAGACATAGTACAGACACAACCATCAATGGATCTATGTTTACAATCATGAATATTTAATAACTCCATGCAACCTGGATGGATGAAACTAGTTCTAGTGTCTTGATCTCCATCTCTTGATCCATAGTACAAATCTAGCCATGTGAGTGAATGTATCATAGTCTAACATGGTAGAAACCACTTGATTATCAGTCAATGATGTGAATCGTTAACAAGTGTGAGAGAAATAAAAAATAATGACAATGGCTCTCAAGGTACTTGCAATACAATCTACGAAATGTGAATAGATGAAAGGATGTCAAATACTCATAGAATCATTCGATCGAAGGTAAATGATGAGAACTTGTTGTTGAAGGCAAGAAACTTGTCATCAAGGCATGAAGGATCTAAGGTACTAAAGGTTTCTAGATAAAATTACTAGATAATGAGTTGAAGTTGATAGGAAGAAACCCATCGTACGAGGGCCTATGACAAGAAACTAATGTCAAGTTTTGAAGAAAAAAAGTTTGGAGTAATCGAGGATTGAGTTAGGGATGGTCAATGCAACTGAAATCTATAAATGGAAAAGTAATTTCACTGAGGTTGGACTTCCCTTGAATCTATTGGTGACACAACATCATGAATTGGTAGCATTTGACTCAAAAATAATACTCAAACCAACTTAAGACTTTCAATGAGGTATGGTAAACTAAGAGCAAAATGGATTTCCCAACCTGGACAAAAAAAGTGAAGAAGCATCATGTTTAATAGTGGAATAATGCCTTTTACAATACAAAAACAAAGGTTCTTTTCCAATTTCCCCCCACCATTAATGGAAAGTATGTTTTTATTTTTTACAAGCTTGAGAAGGATAACATATGCTTGTCTTGTAAGCTCATCCTTTGGATGAGTCCTTTGAAGTATTTTTAACGAACCCTAGGAAGGAGTGGTTGGTCCTGTCATGCTTAATGAGTCTCGCATTGTTTAAGTTTTATGAGTACAATGAAGAGGTAACTTGATGTCTTTTTCATGTTTAAAGAGTTTGAAAAGACAAAAAAAATAAAACCCGTTCACTTCCTTCAATGTAAACTTTAATGAGCCTAGAGAAAGTAAAGCTTGGTGTTTTTCATTTTTAGGGAGTCAAGACAAAAACCTAAGTAAACTCGATAGTGTCCTTTTTCATTAATTGAGTCCCTCGAGCCCGAAAAAGGGTAAAAATAATGCAAGAGAGAACTCTATTGACTATGCTTAGTCAACGTATACCTTTTTTGTAAATAGTCTAGCTCAATCCATAAAATGGGCAAACATGTACTGAATAGACAGTTGTTCATTTACTTTTATGAGTTCAAATAGTCAAGTAATCGACAATATTTTCATGTTTAGGGAGTCTGAAAAGGGTCTAAAGAGAAATCCTTATTTCTCTTTTTCATAAGTTTTAACGAGTTTGAAAAAGTGATAAAAATATACTCAATGCAAAAATTATTTGTTTTCGTAAATAACCTATGATCTGCACACTTAAACTCAGAAATCATCATCAATGCTCAAAAATATTGTAAAAAACATTATAATTTTGCATTTTAAAGGCTAATAGGAAAAAGACAATATTTTCGTAGGCCTAAAAACTTATAAAAAAACAAAAAAATAATTTTTTATTACCATTGGTGTGTTTTACCCTTTGAGAGCGATAGAGCTCATTTTTCACCAAGAACTTCCGAGGTAGATTTTGGAAATATTGTTGGATGAAATCACGAGTCGTCTTCTCTAAGTAAACCATCTCTTTGAGATCTTCATTTTCATGGTTTTTGTTTCACATTTCATTGTTTTATGTAGGTTTTTTGGGAGGGTTTACAAATAGAAAATCACCCTCGATGTGCGTAATTCACCCTTATTGGGCCTATGCACATCCATTGAGTTTTTACATTAAAAATCAGGATGTGCATTTTTTCTAGTGCTAGAACTCCACAAATCCACACTCTTTTTCTCAAGTGGTTGTGCACAGTTTCGAGGGCATAAAAAATTTAATAAAAAAATGCCCAAATTTCTCCCAAAATTCTACCATAATTGTTTCTAATAATTCTCCATATTTTTTTGCAGGGTTTCGAGCCGCAAAAATGGAGTGGAGAGAGCATGAGCATTAAGAACATGACATAGCTTATCTCAACCATCTAGAGACCATATAGGCATTTGACAAAATGTGGCTTCTACAAGTTTTTCACAATTCTAGAAATGAAAGCCCAACTAGACTTGCTAGAGTTGATGGTAAGAAAGTGGAATGTACAAGAAGAATGCTTCATAATTGGAGACCATAGGATCATTATTGATGTTGATGAAATTTACTTCTTATCTAGGCTCCCACACAGCACTGATGGAAATTTCTCTGTATGGACATAGGCGAGGTGGCGAAACAAATGTCACATATTTGATACAACATTGCACTCCAAGAGATGCTCTCAAAGATGGGAGAATTGACATCTAAACCATAGCGAGGCTTCATTTTAAAGCTATTGGGTACACTATTGCACGACTATGTGGAAGTGAAACTATTCACTTGCTTACAAAGGCTCAAATGCAAATTTTTGTTGAGTGTTGGCAACCTACAATATTCAACTGGTGCGAGGTAGTAGTTTTCAATATGAAGGGAAGCTAACTAGAGTCAAAACCAACAAATTGAAGAATTGTTGGTATGGTTCCTTTGTCATCTCATTTTCTCTAGAACAGATCCCTCTTCTCACTCCACGGGTAAAAACAAAGAGAGGAGAACCTTGAGACCCTCGCATGCTGAAAAGGGTCACACTAATGGCAGGCCATGGAGGTGGCAAAGGACCAATGATCTGATAAACTCTTGATTTCTTTGGGCGGATGGAAAATCAAATCATCATGATTGAATATTTTCCATACACAGACATGGATTACATAGGTGACCCATACATGCCACTTCCAGATGGGATGTCGTGGGGCGATCTCGGTAAAACCTTCACACTTTGGTTGTTTTTAAATTTTTGAATTTTTTGTTATTTTTTGGCATCCAAAACTAATTTTCTAAAATGCTCATGCTAATGTGGCCCAGTGAGACCGACTGGGTTACATAGATATGATAGATGTGGTGAGCAGGAAATAGCTCCCACATTGCAGAACCGAGACGTAGTAGAGGAATTGACTGAGATGGAGTACAACCTCAAGAGGTTGACCCTAGACATCTTGAATTTCTAGATTGATGTCTTGCGTCTTAGGTATCAAAGGCACACTGTGGGGGTTCCTAGACATATTAGTCACTTTCTATGATGAGTAGCTTATGATGTTTTCTACTACCATGATCATCATGCATATCTTCTAGTCTTAAGGCTATTCTTTTCTTTTTGATGATGTATCGACATGTCTAGATAATAAAGGCCATGAGGCCACATGTCTTTGGATGATAATTTTTGGAAAAAGACACTTTTCATAGACATTTGACTAATGAAAGCTACTACTTCTATTTTAGTCTATCTTGTACAATATATGGAGGAATATTGTTTTTGATTTTTTACAGATGTTTTACAAATTCCAATTTAACACATAATTAGCTAATGCATTAGTTAATGTGTGTAAACTTCTCGGAATGTGTTGATACTCAATATAGTAAAACTTTGTTCCAAGAGATGAACCCGCAAAAAAATTATTAACATTAAAGCACTTCTAATTGAATAGAAATTGTTCAAATGTAATACTAGGAGTTATGAATCTAACCTAATGATTAATCAATGAATGCCAAATTAAATGGCATCAAATAATAGCTCAATCACTATGTTATACTTTGTAATATTATTTGTTGTTCGACCAAGACATATCCCATGAATAGAAACTAACTCATATGTGGGTGAATAAATGACCCAGGCTACGAAAGATAAATTCTTAGTACTATGACTAGCGCCATCACCAAAGCCAATGTAAGTTTTAGGTAGTGTCGACGTCTACAAATCAAGTGTAACACAAGATAAGCAGGAGAAGTAGCAAAAAATCGTAAAAATATGTTAAAACTTGCCACATAAAATATGGTACAACAATATGTAAATTCTTCACTAAGCAATCTAAGAATAATATTTCTTTATGTAAAGACCATTTATGGGCTTTCCTAAAGGAATTCCATCATAATCAACTAGTTCATAGGACCCTTTTTCCAGTGCATGTTCTACAACATAAGGGCCATGACACATGGGCTTGAATTTACCACCACCTAAATTATCATTCTCTTGATAATAGACTAAGACTAAATCCCCTTCTGAATATGAATAGTGTTTTACATGTTGATCATATTGTGCCTTAAATCGCTTCTTTTGGGCCTCCCTAGCTAATGCAACATCAAAGAAAGTCTCATCGAGTTGTGCTAAGTACATGAAATGTTCCTCCTCTGCAGAAGTGGTTGATAATAATTAAATTTCCCATTTCAAAGATGGTATTTCACCTTCAGTAGGTAAAATTTCTTCCACATCGTAAACGAGCTGAAAGGGAGTAAAACTAGTCGAAAGTTTTGTTGTGGTGTGGTATACCCACAAGGCTAGAAAGTGCATTAGATGCCAATCTAATTTATGCATCCAAATCATATGTTTAATCATGGTGGTTAAAACTTTATTAATGGCTTCTACTTGGCCATTTTCCTTCGGGTAATAAGGAGTAGAATGTCACGACATTGGCTTAGCTTCACAATAAGATCAGTCATCATAAAGTTTCAAAAATGGCTTCCATGGTCTGTGACGATGGCTTATGGGACTCCAAACCTAGAAATCACATGATTCAATACGAAAATGGATGTTGTTTCTCCATCATCCTTATATGTAGGCATCTCCTTGGCCCATTTCATAAAATAATCTACTGCAAGGATAATGTACCCATGCCCCTTGGCCGAGTGAGCCTTACATGTAAGGAAATTGATGCCCCATTTAGAAAAAGGACCGAGAGCAATGATTGGGTGAAGAGGAGATGGGTGTGAACGTAGTTTTAGGTTGTATATATGAAAATTGTGGCATTTCTGGACCGTAGTTATACAATCTTTGAACATATAAGGCCAGAAATACCCAATGCACAGGATCTTTTGAGCAGTGGAAAACCCTGAAAGATCACCACCAAAAGCTTTATAATGGAAATCATTCAATGCCTTTTTGACTTCCTCATGAGTTAAACATCTATACCACCCTCCTCCCACATCTACCCAAGCAACCATCCAACCGGGTTAAACATGATACGAGAGGCCACTATGATATGATTTGAACTCCTAAGTCATGTTAAGGAAGCGGAACCGGTGGAAACACACCATACATACATTCAACATCAACATTATGACCCTTATCAACCAATCCAGCCTTTCTACCAACCAACTCCTAGGTCCCACTGAGATTTTGGACCACTTGACCTCTAGACGCTTGCATGTTATTGCATGCCAACATCAAGGGGCCTCTAGACGCTCTCACAGGCCTACAAGATAACGTCCAGGGACTGTTTTACATAATGTTGTGACAACATCCCCAAGATTTGAGCCACTTGTTCGGGTCCAGAGCCCATGTCACTGCCTAGAATTGAATGACATATTTAGAATAGTAAAATAACATAGAAATGCTAGTACAAATGCAATTACTTGAATAATACCTTGACTGGACCCCTATTAGCCATGAGTCCATGATAGACATTTTGCCAAACATATCACGAATATGTAATCTACAGGTGTAAATAACATATCTGAGCATAGGGGTCTCATAATTAACTGAGAATCACTAGGAAACATTGATGCCTCAACAGAGCAACTGCCATTTCATCCATTAGGCCATAGATACATTATTCATTCATTTACTAGTTCAAACTTGATGAGAGGCATACATATCTACTGTGATAAAACATATACATAATCATCATAATAGCAAAAAAAATACCAAGGAAATCACAACCATCTGATCCACATATAGAAATATATAATACAAGGAGAAATAACCTCATATTGATGATGCAAAATCCAAACCTAGGATGGAAATACCACGTTCGACTCGACCGTAGAATGGCTAAGCCAAATCTCTCCTCAACCATTCACCCATGTCCCATATTCCATGCATGAATGTGGGATATCAAAGAAAACATTAATCCAAAACCATCTAGGGCTTCCAAAGCCCAACCACCTCAACCCATCAAACAATAATTCCACCTCACGATTGAACATCACAAAACCATCATTAGATTGGTCTCTACCCAAGCATTCCAAGGCTCCAAAGTGTTTGTTTAAACCAAGAATTCCAGGACTAGTAACTCAACCCACAACTTATCCAAGTTTCCATAGCGTTTGTCCAACTAGGGCTTCTAAGACTAGTAACTCAACCCACAAAGGGCTTCCAGAGAATTTGTCCAACGAAGGCTTCCAAGACTAGTAACGCAACCCAAGCTGTTATAGGGCTTCTAGAGCGTTTTACCAACTGAGGATTCTAAGAACTAGTAACTCAACCCAAGCTAAAGGAAACATGAGAACCAACCAAAAAAATAAAGAAATAAACCCACAATACCATGTTTATCTAGGAAACAATAAGGCTAGGCAAATCCATTGTCAATCTAGGAAATCCTCCATGACAGTGACATATCATGACCAATAAACCACATGCATATGTGAACTGGATTTAAACAGGAATGCAACAAAATACAGAGATAACCATATACACAAAGATGCAGTAGAAATAATACTTCATTTCATTAATGTAAAATACTGAAATATGCTTACAAACAGAAGTGGAAACAAACCAGCTAGGGCGATGGTAGCTTATCTCCGAGAAGAGATGTGGCAGCTACATGCCTTTAAACTATGTTACAGTGAGGCTTGAAGGCCTATTTATTATTTAGAAACAATGGGAAACCCTAACCATTCAATAACCTAACCCTAGAAGATGAAACGCCAAATTGTGGGCCCCGTTTGGGTAAATTGGTACATCAACTTCCCGGGGTCGTAACTTTGGCATATGATCTCTGTTTGACACACACAATATCTCATTAGAAAGATATATCTGAGAAATACAACTTTCAGAAGAGAAACATCGGTCCATGGACCCATGTTGCTCCTAGTTTTCCCAAAAAATGTCGTTTAGGGCCTCAAAACAGCTCCAGAATTTCAGGACCTAAAAAAATGTTAAAAATAGTAAATCGTGCTACAATTAAGGAAACTAAAAAGCTTAAAGAAACAATGGTGGGGGTCCAAGTGTACTTGGAGGGTGGCCACCAATATCTACCTGGATCATTCCTCCCCCCTTAGGAAGCAATGGTCCCCATTGCATTGAGTTCCTCCATGAGATGAGGAAACTTCTGTTGAACTTGGTCCCTGGTGAAGGAGTTGACCTACTTTGAGAACTCGATATAGTTGGATATTCTGGTGGCAAGTGTGCTTGATCTATGTGCCCATGATCTGATCAGTTGTAGCTTGTTCCATGCAATCTAGATATAACTTTGTGGGTGTGAGTTGTGTTATCACTCAAGTTTTCCTAGAAGTTGTGTAAGAGGAAAGTATACCCAAGGTAACCACAAACCAACCTTTTAGATGCAGAATCTAGCCAGTCTGCATCCAGAGAGGGATCTCTCTTTATGATTTATCTTTGTTCTTGGAAGGTTTTAGGCTAGTTATAGATTCAAAAGTTTGTTTTGGGAAAATGGTGGAATCCACAAACTAATGGCAAGATTCGGAGCTTTCAGTCCATTGGACTATGGAGTCAAAGGATGGCTTTACTGGATTTCTATTCTAAGCACAAGATGGTATTACAGGGCAAGATAGCTAGACAGAGAACAATCCTTAAAATCTAAAGTGGATGGGATGAATTTGAAGGGATGAAAGGCAACTAAGAGTCTTTCACCATGTCCAAAAGAAAGAAATGAAATGACTACAAACAAAGAGCAATGAAGAATCCTTTGTTATAGTAACCAACAATGTTTAAATTAGTAAAGCAAGAGCATTTAAGAATTCATGCTTATAACTAATTTAGAGGAAAACATAAAGAATAATAACATTTTGAAACAGAGTACAATTAAGCAAATTCTGTTTCAATCTCTTATGCAAATTATTTAGGAATGGATATGATGGTATTATGTGTTTAATATTAGTAAAGCAAGAACATTTAAGAATTCATGCTTATAACTAATTTGGAAGAAAAAATCAAGAATAATAACATATAAAAACAGAGCACAATTAAGCGAATTCTGTTCCAATATTTTATGCGAATTATTCATAAATGGATATGATGATATTATAGACTGATATAAAATTTTAGAGAAAGGGTAGAAACACTTATTGAACTGTTGTCCAACACATGAATCCTGCAACAAGTCTTGTGCTTTAAATCCTCATCCAGCCAAGCCACGAAAAATTTCTCCAAGAGCTTTTATTCTGGAGTTTCAATGTTACAGCCAAGTAATGGAATCCGCCATCAATGCTTCCAAGAGTGGAGTATTTATATCAATTCTAAACTAAAATATCTTGAAACAAATATCAAAATTGGTTCACAAATCTCTCCAACTATTTACATAAATAGAACTTAATTAAAGGACATTCAAACTAATGCATCTATTTGGCACTATTTTGTATGGATAGGTGATGACAAAGAGAAGAATTATAATTTGATCCAACTCTTAGTTGATGATGAAGCATCCAAGTCACTAATTGTTTCCTTTCTTTGTGCAATCTTCTCCAACAATTCTGCAAACTTGGGGTCCAATGATATTTTTTTATTTCTCAATCTGTAATAGATATGTAAAACGTGAAAGAGGTTATTCTATATCAATATGTTGGTGAGATAAACCTCTTTCATTTTCCCAAAATTCCTCTCCAGCTATGCATAATAGTCTCTCTAAAACATATGTGTAAAACAGAGTTTTACAGAGTCTGAAAAATGACCTGTAAAGATGCGCATGTATCTCTCATTATAAAATCACTGTGAAAAAATTGAGATATTTTTTTGTAGATGGGTATCTTAGGAACCAAAAACTCCTTCGGTTTTGTATGAAGTATTTTGGATTGGCCAAAATACTCTCTGCAAAATGATGACTTAAACTGAAATTTTCTGCAAAAAGTGCTTTCCAACATTGTTTAATATTTCCAAAACCATAATGGTTGTTAGAAAAGTGAGAGAGGTTTTTGTATGTGGCCCTCTTAAGAACATAAATTTCCTTCATTTTTTTAAAGTTTATCTTGGATTGATCACAATATTTTCTGCAAAACTATGACTAAAATATGCAATTTCTGCAAAAATGTTCCTTCTTGTTATGTTTTTTCATCTTTTTACTTTCTTTCTCTTTTGACTGTTTTACTTTCACTTTAGACAAACCTCACTATTGGTGAAAGTATTATCATCTCTTTTTACCATTTTACTGCCTTCTGTATTTACTTTTACTGTTTACCTTTGACTGCTCTATAACTTCGTTTTAACTTTCACTGACTTTTACCTGATACACTTTAACCACTGATACTCTTTAACCACTGATACTCTTTAACTGTTATGTTTTCTAACCTTTGTTTGAATAGATTTGATAAAAATCTTGGAGTAAACAAATCTTATGACTAGTATTAAGACTTTTTATCCAAGGATGTGATCTTCTGATTACCTCTTCAGGGGACAACCGAGTAGATTTTTCAAGCAATTCCCCAATGGACAAGGGAGTGAGGTTTTGACCAGGTTCAAAATGGAGCATCACATTGATAGCTTGGGGAGTAATGGGGAAAATAACACTCTGGTCAGGGGATATTATAGCTCTTTGAGTCAGATCATAGTTAGAATGGCAGTAATGGATGATTTCTGGGAAATAAATGACTGAAGGAATGAGATACCTTGGGAGATTGGATTCCCACAACCCTATAAGATCGTGCCCCTTTGAGTATTCATCTCTGCAGCGACAATAGCTCAATAGGGGACTTTCATCAAAATGCAGGCCTTTAATTTGGAAATCTTCATCTATCAAAAGTAAATATTCCAATTCACAGTGAGGAGCATTCAGTGGAGTAATATTCAGAGCTGTCGACACCTCCATTTTGGTTCTTTTGGATTCAAAATGGAGGTTTCAGATGTGGGTCCGTCGTGCTTTAAAACAGTTTAAGGTTTAATCTAATCACCCCGAGCGATATCTAATAGGAGGAAAAGGTTATTAATTAGTCCTGATGACTAATTAATCCCGTATGCATAAAGAAATGGGTTGCGGCGGGGTTTGGTTAAGTGGATTGCCAGGTGGACAAACCACGGTGGCACAAAACTTTTCGGAAGTTTTATTCATATTTTTGTATTTAAACATACATATGGCATGTTTAAAGTTTTTGTATATATATATTTTTATTTACATGGTAACAAAAAAATATTATTTAATTACCATAAGGGCGGGATTATAATATAATGATAATTTTAACCAAAGGGCGTATAGTGGGTTATTATTTTAAATGTGCGGGGATATAAATACTTTGGTTAAACTTTATAATAGAGGGGTTTTTGGTATATTTATAAAAAGGGAGTTATATACTTAGGATAAGGTATTTTATTAGGGATTTAGTATAATAGAGTTAAATGTAAATATGGCAAAGGACAAGGAAACTCAAAATATTTTTGCACATCTAAGAAAGTGATAACTTCTGAAGTAAATTGCAATATTTTATCTTCAACACTTAAACTTAGAATAGCAAGTTATCTTGAGGGATTTTGGGATTTTGCATGAGTTTCCTAAGTAGAATAGGATTTTACTTAGGACAAAGTTAAAGATGGAAGATTATAATGATAGATTATCTTAAGTACTTAGGTCTTTTTGATCATTAGGCCAAGGGTCCGGTCCCTCCAGAGGTCAAGGAAATGCCTTGAGCCCCGTTGATCTCCAAATACCTTAGTACTATGCAGGAAATTAGTGAAACTTTTGACAGGAAAGTGATGAGGGAGGTTAATGAGTTTGACTTTGCTTGTGGTGATTTTCCAGTGTATTTTCTGCTTTAGTACTTGTGATGAAAGTAAAGGATCAAAAACATGTAGCAGCATCATTCATCAGATAACACTTTGCGGCACCATCTACCTACCCTGTCTACTTAATACTACCATTTTCTCTTCTTTATAAGGGTACATTTAGACTTGCAAACCCTTATCGACATTTTTTCTTTTTACAAGGAAAATCTATCTAATTCTACCCTTATTACATCCAAGGGCTCAGATTAAACTGTTGAGCACCCTTTATTAACTCTAACTATCTACTTATCTGCCAAGATTAAACTGTTTGGTCAGATATTTATTCTCTAATCTATAACATGAAATTGAAATATGAGTAAGCCAAGTTTAAACAGTTTGAC
>APFE030447118.1:0-12027 GCA_000404065.3 Pinus taeda
AGAAGGATCTCTTGGTCCTTTCCCTATTTTAGATTTCCCTTTTGAGAGGTGGACACACAATTATCCTATATCATTCAATGGGAGTTGAGAAATATCTCCCTTCCCCATCATGTTAAGGATATCTATCCATTCATCTCTAATGGCTTTTACTAAAATAACTTTCAAAGTTTCTTCATATAAATCATTCATTTTTGTTTTCTTCAAACTATAGTTGAACCTCTCAATCAAATCTTCTAAGTTTAATCCTCTCTTTGCATCATTTTGAACACCTCATCTTTGTTATTAGTAGGCATGCAATAATCCAAGTACCTATCCAAAAACGTTTTTTTCATGTCATTCCAAATTCTAATGGACTGAGTAACTAACCCCATAAACCATTTCAAAGCAACTCCTTTTAGTGTTGAAGGAAACAATTTGAGTTTTTGAGAGTCCTCTAGATAGTCATAGGTTCTGCACAAGACTTCAAACTCAAATAAGAATGTTTCAGGATCCTTACTTCTCAACCCATGGAAGTTAGGGAGGACAGAAGGTGAGATGTTTTTCGTCGTGGCATTTGTTTCCTCATCCACTATAGGGAATCCAGAAGAATTATCTATTTCTCTATTTCCTCTAGCTCCTCCATTGTTTCCTCTACCTCCTCCATCATTTCCTCTACCTATTCCTCTACCCCCTCCTCCAAACAGCGAGAGTTCTCCATCTTTTTCTTCTTCTACCATTATAGTTTCTTCAGAGTCGGTATAGGATTCAACCTACAAAGTTACTTCCTCCTCCTCCTCTGGTTCTTCTATTAATGGAATATGGGAGAATGGTTCTACTTCTTCTTCCTCACCAGGTGTTCCTAATTCTTCACCTACAATGTGCTTTCCTATGGAGGTGAAAAAGGCTCTTCCTATTGTTGGAGATTCAAAATTTTCCTCTCCTAAGACTGCCTTGGTAGATGAGGTAGGAGATTCTGTTGGTTGGATTTCTGCCCTTGGAATTCCAAGAGTCCTATGGCTAGGAGTATGAGTTTGGGATGGAGGTGTGTCTTTTCTTGTCCTTGGTGGAGTAGGTGGAGTTGTAGGAATTGAACTTCTACACCTAGCTATAAATCTACCCCTAGAGTCTCTTTCTCTATGCATGTAATTTTTTTTTTTTGAATGTAATAGATAAGGCTACCTAGTTACACTTCCCTGGCAATGGTGCCAAAATGTTTGTTCAATTTAGTGTCCTAAATTTCTCTACATAAATTATCAATCTGGGTATCGCAAACTGATGAAGTGTAGTGCACTATCATTGCTTGATGACGCTTCTTACTTCGTTGTTTTTGTGTTTTATGTTGTTTTGGGGGTTTTTGGTCCTTTAGTTCCTAATAAATTACAATGTAACTGTCAAAATCCTAAATCTAACTTCTATAAAGACTGCTAAGAATCTAAAAAGAAGAAATAAAATTTCTTTAAGTAAGATTTGGAAGTAAAGTTTAATCAATAAATGAAAACAGAGTTTCTATTTTTACTCTTGTCATTGTTTCCAAGTCATGAACTAAAAGAACTAAAAGTGAAATTGAAACTAATGTCTAATCAATTACAAAAACAAGATTAAATGAAATACTAAAAAAAACTGAAAGTGGAATTGCAACAAAACTAAATGAAATACTTAGTTACTCTGCCTCTTAATTTTGGGAGAAAAATCTCCTTGGGATGACATTTTGAGGAATTCTGTACTTCATTATTCTAAGAGAAGATAAATGAAAAAATGCAGAAAAAACTAATTGCATGAATGAAGTATTCAACCACTTAGTTTAAGATGAGTTATCAACTAGAAGTGCTTTCCAGAAACATTCATCTACACCATGAGTTACTAAACTAGTAATAAAATGGCAAGAATGGTAATGGCATTGATCAGTCTAATTGAAAACTTAAAGACTAGTAAAATAGTAAATGAAACAAACTACATTACACTACTGAATTCCAACTTCTAACTACTGATAAGAACTTGAAAGAAAATTAAACAAAAAGAAGTTATTTTGCAATGAAAGAAGCTATCCTGCATTAGTAAGAAGATGAGAAAGATTGCATTATAAAAAAGGTTAGTATGAAAATGAGTATGAACACTATGAGAAAAAATGATAAATTTACAATTTAATTACAAAAGACAAAACAAAATAAAATAAAACCTCAGTCAGTGTAGGGGCCATTTTCAACTGATCAGGTTAGGCGTGCTTAATCAATGTCCAAGAAACTCTTTCACATATCCATAAAACTTGTAGTCTTCATATTAAAACAGGAAAATGATTTTTTCAAAGTTATAACATAGTAAGTCTAAGCTTAACACATGAGGAAATTCAAACTCCTTCTGAGTTCTTTACACAAGTATTTATAAGAAAATTATGCAACTATTTGTGGAGAAAAATAAGCTACAACCAAAAACATGTAGAAGACAAGCACACAGAATTTTCTTCCTTGGCTGTTGGAGACATAAATCCAAGATGATGGCTGTTGGATTCAGTTGCACAGATGGTTTTTGGAGTCCGAGAGTTCAGGAAGTTGTTTCAAATAACGCTTCCCATCACTATGAAACGTGTTGATTATTCATGAAACAGAGTCTTGTTGCCTTCGGCCTTTACGTTTGACTTCTCCATTGACCAAATTCTTGTACCATCTTCCTTGTCGACCTGGGCTAGGTGAATAGAACACGGTCCATCTCATGATGTCTTCCATGCTACCTATGTAGCTAGTTTCTCCTTCTGACACCTAAAACCTGTTAAAGCATGGAAGTAGCTGTGAAACAACTGATTATTTGTAGAATAGGTTGTGTTCCGTAGCTAAAAGGCAAAAACTTATTCAAACAACAAAACATAAAAACATAATATGTAAATCACTAAATGTCCCGCTTAAGGCAATTATATTGGTCATTGATGATAAGAAGGCATTTCTTCATAGAAAAACAAAGAAAAAGGGATGGAAAAAGTTGCTAAGGAAAGAGCAGTTTTGAGGTTCAACAGTAGCTTATCTCTAAGAAGAGGTGTGGTGGCTACATGCCTCTGAATTGTGTTATAATGAGACTCAAAGGCCTATTTATTGTTGAGAAACAATGTAAAACCCTAAACATCCAAAAACCTAACCCTAGGAGATGAAACGCCAAAATGTAGGTGCCGTTTCGGGTAAATTGGTACACCAACTTCCTGGGGTTGTAAATTTGGAATATGATATGCGTTTGATGTGCATAATAGCTCATTAGAAAGATCTATCTAAGGACTGCAACTTTGGGAAGAGAAAATTATTTCATGACCCATGTTGCTCTCAATTTTCCCAAAAAAACATTGTTTAGGGCCTCAAAACGACTCCAGAAGTTCAGGACCCAAAAAAAACTGCTAAAAATAGTAAATTGTGCTATAATTACGGAAACTGAAAAATTGAAAGAGACAGTTGTGGGGGTCCAAGTGGGATAGGTGGGTGGGAACTAACATCCACCTGGATCAATAGAGCTAAGAAATTAATGGCAGAGATTCAATCAAAGTATTGGTGGAAGGAGAAAGATGGGAACCAATCTAGATCGTAGGATTTAGAGGCCTCATCATCCAATAGATATCGAGCTATAATTTGATCAGGCGTTAACTGTAAGGGTGGATCCGAACTTTTATAGGTTGATAATTTATAATTCCCATCGAGTCCGAAAAGGCGTTAAACCAAGCGTAAGTGTCCCACTCAACATTGTTTTGGACCGTTAGATCAGGTAGATATAGATCAATGGTCACAAAGTGTCAGCCAGTTTGGTGATCAGGAAAAGACATCAGCTGTTGGATCGAAGACAAGATTGATAGTGGAGAAAGGTTGCTATAAAGGAACTAAAAAAGTGGAACCGAGGAGGCTATAGTCGCAGTTTAATTTTATTTTAAGTTTGGTTGTAATCGCATATCGTACATGAGAGGAAAAGGAGGTACGTAATGATTTAATGCGATAGTGCAATAGCCATTAATTTGGGTGAAAGAAATCAACGGTGGAGAAGGCTATCACATATCACAAGTTGAAAGCTCCGAAGATATACTCTATTGAGTTTAATGAAGAGTTAAGTTATAAAGTTTCGAGAGGGAGACTAATGAAGGGTTAGACTATGGGAAGTCTGATGAAATGTTTCCGTTTGAAGATTAAATGAAGGACCTTAAACTTAGCTTATGAAGGGTTTGACCAAGGTTGTCATAGGAATTCCTGGGTCTGAAGCATCAATATGTGTGTTGACCAATCAAGAAAATGGTAGGGAATGTATCTTTAACTCAAGCTAGTGAAGAAGCCACGACAATCAAAGAATTGAAAAATAGTTCCAGAGGAGTTAGAATTAATTTTCACGAAACAAGGTTCATATAGATAGCTAGAGTTCTACCAGTGCGTTACCAATGTTGTAGCGGCTACAACCACCCTCCAAAATTTTGCCTCCGCTTTATTTTGGAGCCTCCCTCCTCAAAATCTCAGAAACATGTCTTGCACTCCTCAGGTGCTTGTGTTTTATTTGAAGTTATCTTTCACTTTGTAGCTTGTGTTTGCTAACTTGTTTTTTTGACCAACCACAAGCTGACTCCATGACTTGGTTCACATATCGTTCTCAAAATGTCTTGGAAAACTGTGCAATCCTAGAAGGCAACCTGCCTTGCTCTCAAGAATTGTGCAGAGCAGGCCAGCAATCAACCCTTCTCTCTAGAAATGCGCAGAGCAGTCTCGCAGAAAACCTTGCTCAGATAAATTGCATAGAACATCCGGACACTACACTTCAGCTCAGGAATTGCGCAGAAACAGTCGGAAGCTTGTGCTTAGATGAGAAATTGCACAGAGCATGAGAGGCAACCAGAGCCACTAAGCCCAAGAATTGTTCAGAAGCATTCATCATTCTATTTTCCGATGCATGTGTCGGCAAGTTGCTCGGTTCCCTCCAGAGCTGCACAATATTCCCATGCATGCATGACACTCTTTCATGGAAAGGCAAAAAGCATCCTAAAAAATAAGGATCTATTTTTAGCATTGGGAGTTACATGCAAGTTGATTTTAGAAACTTCTCGCTGGGTGTCATTTTTTTCCTAGATTGGTGGCATGAACATCATAAACTCTAAATATACCAAATATATTTAAACAATGCCCCAGAGCTCATTATACACATTCAAGCTTGGAGCTCTAGCATTCCCAAGAGATCAACTTTTTCGGGTAAGTTTTTCTTTTCAAGTCTTTTGGTGCTTTTTTTGTTGCTTTTATTTCCTTGGCTTCTGTGAGTGATGTTTTGCATGTTTTATTGAATGACCATTGGCGTTTTAGTTTGTTTTAACTTGTAGAAGTGTTGTTTCAAGTTTTGCATTGTCTTTCTATACTGTCACATGCATGACACTGTCTTTGCACAAATGGTCACTGTTGTGGCGACCCTCTCCACTAGCTTCATTGTTCGTTCGTTTTATTGATTCTTCAATTGGTTTTGATTGCATGCATGATCATTCACTCATGCCTACACCATCCTTTACTCATGCATTCATATCTACTCATTTGCAAGTTGCCCTTGGGCATATTTGAGTTTCCTTGGCTCAAATCTTGCTTTCCCCGACATGCTCTATGCATTCCTGAACATCAAGGATTTGCCTTGGCTCCAGGAATTACACATAGGCTACCTGTCACTAGACTCTAGCTGTGCTCTGCGCAGTTTTGGGAGACATTGCCCAGTCTTTCCCACTGGGACTGCAAAATGCGCAGTCACATCCAACATTCAAGTGAAACTGAACTGCGCATTATGCAGTTCCAGTCCACAGTCAACCCAGCTGGACTACTCTCTACATAGTTCCAGTTAGCAGCAGGTCTCACAAGCAACTGAGAATGCATAATGTGCAGTTCTAGCTGACATTTTCCCAACAATTGAGAGTCACTAATATGTAATCTTTCCTAGCAGTCACTCAAATTGTGGCATGATTGATCCTTGAAGTGATTTATGTTTTTAAACTGACAATTGCTTGCCATGAGTGTCTTCTCCGTCTCCAGGTACATTAGTTGTTGAGAACTCTATCAGTAATAGAGACATGATGGTTTTCAAGAGAGATGGATCAGAGGACACTGTAGAGAGAAACATTGGATATGTGGTTGAACAAGTGCATTTGAACTTTACCATCTCTGCAGACACACAGTTGTTCGTAGAAAATGACATGAAGATCACATGGCAAGAAATAAATGACATATGTGCAGGCACTTTCAAGGAAGATATAGAAGATTGAAAAGTCTATGTCAACATTCACAAGTTAGGCTTATACAGGGCTGCATGCAGGTACCCCACCTTCCTGTGCATTGATATCATTCAATGGGTTGTCTCACATAGCAATCTTGAGACAATGACATTAAAAAACACCAATGGGTCATATCTTGCCACCTTCAGGACGGAAAACTACCATCAGATGTATCATTTGCTATAGCTGGTGAGCTACATGGATGCACTTTTCTTCACTCCAACCAACAATGTGAACTCAAGAGATCTATTGAAGTGTTAGGTAAAAGAGCCATCAAAGTTCAGGACGACACCCAACCAGGTCTAAAAGACGAAGTCATTCAGGAATGCTTACCAACTCCTGGTCATCTTTTCATGCTGCTTGTATGGCCAAGAGAGCATGGAGAACTTCCCACAGAGTTGGGATGTTATGTTAGATCAGTTGGAAAATGAAGGAAGTCCTTTCAACCTGTTGGACGTGTTTTCTCTTCAACTAAAATTGCATGTGTCAAATGCTCGAAATCTGCCTAATGATGGACAAGAAAGAATTTATATGCCTACATACCTGTTTGATGAAATCTGTGCCCAACAACAATTCGTGGCATGCGTTGGACATGGACACCATCAAAGGAAGTTGTGAATGTTTATTACAAGTTTCTCTTCAAGTGCAGCTACTGACGCATCATGATGAGGCTAACTAACCACTGCATTGCCCCACTGTACAAGATGATATTTAAACACGACCCACCTTGCATGTCTTAGGAAGCGATGCAGGCATTGCTCAACATTGCAGATTGGTATGCCTGGCACCTTCATTAGGATGTTTGGTGCGGAGAAACCTCCACATGAGTTACCTAGGTTTTCCATGGACAAGTTGGTCATGCAAGAGGTTGTGTACTAAATCTCCATAGGGTTATTCGCAACACTGCACAGGAGGAAAAAGGCACCATGGCCTACTCTTCCTTTGTAAATTGTGTTGTATGAGATATGTATCTTGAAAGATGCATATGTCGAGACCGAGGACATGAAGAAGTTCGGATTCGACACCAAGAGTTTCAATCTGTACGATCCCCACTGCATATGCAAGAACCACTATGTGAAGGTGTACTTCCCATGGGTCCACGGGGCATGTCAATGGCCAAAGGAAGATCCTTGGAGTTATTGTTATAACTCCTCTAGGCTTAATGAACTAGTCAGCATGGTTGTATAATGGAAAGCGGCATTGTAGGCAGAAGCACCACATGAAGCAACAACAACAACAACAGTGAGAATCAAACCAACACAATACAAAGGTAAGAGGAAGCTTGTCGAGAGCGCAGAGGTCGAGCAAAGTTACAAGTTCAAATAAGATCCACTTGTTGGGACAGTAGCTTTGGAGATAGATGAAGAGTGGTGACAACGCGATAGGAGAGTAGGACAGAGAAAGAGGGAGAAACAAAGTTTGGAAGAAACCGAGAGGAGGATGCAGGAGAAGGAGAATAAGTTGAAAGTAGAACAAGAGCTCAGGAGGAGAGAAAGGGAAGAAAGGAAGAAATAGGAATAGGAAGAAAGACAAAGCGCATTGATAGAACAAACTGCGGAGATACAGGTTGAGACATCAGAGCAACCAACAAATAATGAACAGGGTGAGCAAGTGCAGGTTCAGGAACTTGCTCAACAGATTGAGTAGTTGGTTGAGGCAACATAAATGGAGATGGAATAGGAGCTAGAGGACCAAGACATCGATCTCATGCCAAGGGCATCTGAGGTCGTACCACAGTCTCTGCCACCTCTAGAACCACAACCAGTCCTGAGAGAGCAAGGAGAAGTTGTTCTCCTTGAAGATGATATGGAGATGGATGTGTACAATCTGGTATTTGAAAAGACACAACAGAGGATTATACAGGCACAGAGAAAGTAGCTCCCGGATGATCATACATCACCTGCACACACAGAAGAAAAGGTGATTGTACCATATGATAAAACACATCCAGTTGCCATGGTCGAGGCTTCTAAGGTTTATGCAGAAACCACGAGTTCAATGGTCATGTTCTTGATAGCAGAGAATGATCGAATGGCGAAGGACTTGCAAGAGGCCATGCAGAGAACATAGCAGTCCACGGGATCCGCCATGACAAAGATGAAGAAAGCAATAGTGGCATAGATATCAACTTTGGA
This sequence comes from Pinus taeda, assembly GCA_000404065.3. NCBI lineage: Eukaryota > Viridiplantae > Streptophyta > Pinopsida > Pinales > Pinaceae > Pinus > Pinus taeda. Next base: position 8,362 of record APFE030447118.1, read on the forward strand.
GGCCACTGTGCAGACAATGTATAAAAGATTTGTCACCATGCATAAAGTGGTCGTCCATCTATACGACTTTCAGCAGCAGTGCGTGTAGACAACCCAAACTTTCAAAAACATTCACACTGCTATTGTGCACATGCAAGAATGGACAATGAGGTACAAGGGAGCCCAACTTTACTTGCACAAGAAGGTGAATCCACACGCTGAACTAGACAAAGCATGAATTTGGATGCAGATATGGAATTATAAGCAGCTCCCTCTACTCATCATTAGCATTGAGGCTTACTATGCACGTTTTTTCAAGAGTTTGGATGTCATAGTGCGAATGCATAAGATCCCTTCCATCGGGACCCTCACCCAGGCCATGAGGAAGAACCAAGTCATGCTAGATGTTGATAAGTACATAGAGTAATTGATGCACATAACCACCAATGATGACCTGCAGTTTAGTGTAGAGAACATTCAAAGGTACATCAGTGGTGCATGCTTTAGGATGACCTAGGCAAAGGTTTCAAAACCATATACTTGGAAGCAATGGAAGCAAGGGTCCGCTTCAACAAATATGCCATCAAACATTATGGGGACATAATAGAGCAGTACCAAGCTTGGTATCAGTTCATCACCGAAGATCACTATGAGGAGGTTACTGAGTTGGTCTTTCCCTAAGACCTCGAGTGATGATGTTTGTCTTGTCAGGCTGACTCAAGCCTATTTTTGTCCCAAATGGGTATATGTGGAAATTGTATTATTGTAAATATCTTGTTAGTGAAATTCCAAGTGTCATTAGTGGAATGTGAATAGTGATTTTTGTAATCTGAAGAGTCATGAGAGTGGTCCAAGTGTCAAAGGGGAATGTCAAGAGTCACCCCACCATTTTCTATATATAGAACCTCATAACTCATAGTAGAGGCTTTTGGGAGCCAAGATTTTAACTAGACATTTCTTCGAGAAGGCTTGGAGAGTATTGTGACGAGCCTTGGCTTCTCCACAATGTAGAGCGAGTACACCTCTTTGAAGGAGCACGCGGTGTTGACTGTAGTGCTCCACTATAGAGGCTACTGGCTATCAATGGTATATGTATGGATGGAACTTTCACATTATATATATATATATTATATATATATATATATATATATATAGAGAGAGAGAGAGAGAGCTAACACGTTTTCATGCATATGTTGTTATTGGAGTTAGACTATTCTAGTTGCTTTAGCAATGTATGTTATTTAACTTACGCATTTGTGTATGAACTATTTTGTATATGATTGTATGAATCTTTTTGAAATCATGTTGTTTGTTTAACCCGTCACTTTGGATTGTGGACTATTCTGTTTTCCAGCTTGTGATGTCATTCAGGTTTTGTGTTCCTTTCAGGCTGTGTACTATTACAGGCTTCTAAGGGACACACTTCATTTTCCCCTTCATGTATTAGAACTCCCATGCATCTCACTTGACTCACTGCAAGGTCACATGCTTGCTTGTAACAAATATATCACACTTATCTCTACGCGCTATCGCAATTAAGACATTGTTTTACTACCCATTGCTGGGACTCCTACTCCAAACGGTTTGAAGTCTAGTTGCGACTTCTTACTAAGGAGATCCACTAACATGTTGGCGGGTCCAACATCGTCAACAGAGTCTTGGATAGATAGTGATTGGGTGCTCTATTAAGGCACTCCTTGATATCTAGTGCTTAGTTCAATTTGCTGCCTTGATGGGGGTGGTAAATGGAAATTTATTTTTTTCATAATTTTAGAGGAATTTTTTAAGTACTAAATTAATTTGTTTATATAAAAAAGTGTTGTCTCATAATTTAATCTCTACCACTCAAATTAAATAGGCACATTTATTGCTAAAATTATTTGCATATTCAAGATCAAGGACTTACATAAATTTTAATGAATAATAACCAAAACTCTAAAAAAGTTTGTGGAACACATATATAATGGTGGACAGTGACTCATCATAAATATATTTATTTCCATTTTATTCTTTTTCATTTTTTTATAATAAAACTTAATCCAATCAGACAAAATATAAAATCTGCCTATTTTAATAAACTAATTCTAGAAAATTTTAAACTAACAACTTATTATTTTCTTAATAAAATCTGAAGTAATATTTTTTAATAATATCTTAAAATGTAATGGATTCAGATTTATTTAATAACTTGATGAAATCAGCCATTTTTTTAATATAATATATATATATATATATATTAAATTTGATAATGGTATGAAACAAAGTAGATGGAAAACTTTCTAAACAACGACACTTACAGTATGTTGCCACTGAGATGAAGAACAGTCAAATTCAGAATATGAAGTTGCAGGTACACTAACCTCTAGGTAGCATTCAAAAGAACACGAACGTAATGATTTGGGTGAAAAATGAATACTGGCTGCAGTAAGATGCTGACAGTTTTATATCAAATAGTGAAGACAGATTGAGGTTGTTCCGTATATCTATATAAACCGATTTTTTCGCCCGAACGTTTTTCATTAAAAAAATATATTATGACAGAAAATTTTGGCACGTTGAAACCTATTTTTTCGTCCAAATGTTTTTCAGCGAAATAAAAAAATATTATCGCAGAGAATTCTGGCCAATCCAAGATCTTGCTGACTTTTCACCGAAAAATCTTGCAGCTCCTCAAAATTCTCAACCGAAAATTTCGATGAATTTGGAATAAAACTTTCCGACACACGAAAAGGGAGATTACAAATGAAATGAAATGTGTTTAGCATTTTAAAATAGAGATTTAAAAATCATGAATCCGAGAAACCAGCAAAATGGAAGTGAAATGATATTCTAGTGTAAAGATATCGGAGTTATATAATTTGTGACCGATAAAATACTGAAGTCATATTCATTATTTTGACTATGAATTTACTTTTAATCTGAATTTTCAGATATCCAATGAATATGAAAGTATGCAGCGCGAGTCATGCGGAATATAAACGAATCACGGCAGTGATGATGAGTGAGAGAGAAAAAGGTGGGATTTACTTTCATAAGATTTTTTATTGGAGGGCAGGAAAGAGACAATTACTAGTAAGTTATTGATTGGATTGCAACGTACAAAATTATTCCACGGACAAGCGAATTATTTAGCATATTTAGACCCATGTAGAAATAATGGTAGTGGATGCGTTTGTAATGAAAGTATAAGCATTGCAACAAACAGCTTCTCCATTTTTCATATCGACAAGAAAAACACAAATATTCTTTACGTTTTCCACATTAAAAACAAACAACATACAATTTCTACAAACCATCAAACTTACGTTGACTAAACGCCAACAAATGAGTCTAAAGTTATCTTGACCGACCGAGTGCATATTGGAAGGCTAAAACTACTTTCTCATTGGTAGTAATGAATCGGAGATGGACAGCTTCAAATTAGTTCCTTATAGGTCCGGGATATTCAGAACATGTAGAAAAACTAAGTTAAGATGAGTCTCAATTTCAAATATGAATTTTGTTTGTGAAACGTATTAAATCTCCAAATCATCAGACAAAAATAAAATATAATCCTAACATAACATAATGCAGGAGTTTAAAATTTATAACACATTGTGGAAGTTTCAAATTTATAAAATATTATGAAAAGAGATCTTCAAGTCGTATGTAGTAATAACTGGAACTGATTTTAGCAAGGATGAACCA
>APFE030447118.1:14982-42977 GCA_000404065.3 Pinus taeda
ATTTATAAAGCCATTTGCATCCTATGGGAACTTTGTTTTTAGGCAATTCTGTTAATTCCCATGTGTCATTCTTCATTATAGAGTTATATTCTTCATTCATTGCATTTCTCCATTCTTCATATTTTTTAGCTTCATCATAGCTTGAAGGTTCTACAACATTCATAACAAGGGACATTAATGCATAATCTTTATACCTTACAGGTACCTGACTTTGATGTGATGACCTTCTTGGAGTTTTACTGCTTTCATCTTTCTTTTGGCTTTGCAGAGTCTCCTCTCCTCTCTTTGGAGTGTCATGACTGCTTGATGCTACTTGCTCTTGAACTTGTTCCTGTGCTTGCTTTTGTTCTTGTTCAACACTTGTATCTAATTTGACATAATCATCAATATCATGCCATACACTAGTATTATTTATTTTATCACCTTCATTAACAATCTCATGAAACACCACATCCCTACTTGCAAGCAGTCTATGAGTATTGGGATCAAACAACTTGTATGCTTTCTATTTATCACAATAGCCAATAAATATGCACTTAATTGACTTTGCATCAAGTTTTCTTCTTTCATCTTTAGGGATGTGAGCAAATGCCTTGCAACCAAAAACTCTTAAATGACTCACTTTTGGTTTGTACCCATAAAATGCTTCAAAAGGTGTTTTATGCTCTAAAATTTTGGTTGGACTCCTATTTTTCAAATAAACAGCAGTATTAATGGCTTCATCCCAAAAAACATTAGAGATATTTGTACCTTGAAGCATACTACGCGCACATTCAACTAGTGTTCTGTTTTTCCTCTCGACAACTCCATTTTGCTGAGGTGTATGTGGCACTGTAAATTGTTGTAGAATCCCATTGCTTTTACAATATTGATTAAATTCTCTTGATTTGAATTCTCCCCCTTGATCAGATCTCAAAATTTTGATGTAATTACCAGTTTGTTTTTCTACCATATTCTTAAATTCTTTAAAGTACTCAAAAACATCACTTTTCTTTCTTATGAAATAAACCCATGTATATCTAGATCTGTCATCCACAAAAATAAGAAAATACCATGTTCCACCAACAGATCTAGTTTGCATAGGTCCACATACATCAGTATGAATTAATTCAAGTATTTCCCTTTGCCCTTTTTCTTTATGTATAGGAAATTCCTCCCTATGTTGCTTGCCAAGTACACATGCTTCACATTCAACATGATCATTCTTCAAGACAGGAAGCCCTTCAACCATTGTGTTCTTTTGAAGTAGCATTAAATCTTTGTGATTTAGATGTCCATACCTTTGATGCCATAAATCTATTGTTGATATTGTTGTAGATGCCAAAGCTTGATGACTTTTACGGGTCACATACAGCTTATACAAGCCTCCAACTCTAGTTCCTGTGGCAATAACCTTGTACTTATCTTAAATGTCTTTCACTACACACTGTGATTTAACAAATTCCACCTTCAAATCTTGGTCAGCAATAGTAGAAACAGAAATTAAATTCTTTTTGATATCAGGAACATACATCACATTATGAATATGTTTCTCTTGTCCATTAGGAAAATTCACACCTATTACTCCATAACCTTGAACTTTAAGTGATCTGTTATCTCCTAGGCAAACATATGTTCCATCAATGTTTTCATGATATTCATCAAACCACTCCTTATTACAAGACATATGGAGTGACGCACCAGAATCAATGAACCAAGCATTCTTATCATCATTTTCCACAGACAATGCAACATCAGAAACAAACAATTTAAGATTTTTAAATCCATCACTGATTGAGGTATCTTTGTCCACAAAATTTCCATTATGCCTTCTGTTTCTTTGTCTAGATTCATTATATTTCCTTTTCTAACAATCTTTAGAATGATGCCCAGGTTTGCCACAATAATAACACTCATCATTTCTCTTTGGAAATTTAGACTGTGTCATACCTTTTTGTTTTGCTTGAAACTTGCCTCCTTTGTTCTTGTCCCATGGCTTGCCTTTGTATGGATATTTGCCCTTAGCCACCAATGCCAAATCTGAATTGCTAGAGCCCAAATTAAAGCTCTTCATCCTCTCCTCCTATTGTAGAAGAATTCCTGTCAATTCATCAAATGAAGGGGGTTTCTCTCTAGCTGCAAAACTTGAAACAAAAATTTGATAATCTTGCACTAAGCCATTTAATATGATGGTGACTAAGTCAGTATTAGACACCTTTTCACCGATATCTCCTAACTTATCACTTAAATCTTTGACACGAGATATGAAATTGCTTATACTTTCATTGGATTCCATTTTTAGAGATAAAAGCTTAGTCTTCAAAAACAAGATTCGGTTTGTATTTTTTGTTTCATACAAACTTTTCAACGTATCCCATGTTTCTTTTGATGTCTTGCGATCTCTGATGTGAGGAATAATGTTGTCCTTTATGGACATATGTAGCAACACCTTTGCTTTTGTCTCCCTTCTCTCCCAATCTGGAATAGGACCTGCAATAGTGGGTTTGGGCTCATCCCCACTTACAATGGACCACAAATTATTTCCTTCTAAAATAGTCATTAACTTGAACTTCCAATTCACATAATTTTCTCCATCAAGTTTGGTAGATTCATTCATATAAGTATCAAGAAATAAATTTTCCATGATGGAAAAGAAAAACTTCCTCCAATCACGAAAATGCAATTTTTTTTTTTTTTTCACAACTTCAATATTTCCTTACTCAATAATAACAACCCTCCTTTTTTAATATCACTAGTAATAACACTTTTCCTCTCCTTTCTTTCCTGTCACTAAATCATAAAAAAAAATATACTCATTCAACGTCAAGACTACCAAAACCAACAGCCAAACCACATTTTATAGGCAGCATCATTCATAATGCAAGGTTTTTAGTAATCAGCATCATCCACACAGTCCAGTGTCAAATACATTCATATCCACAACCTTTTGCTCAAATAAAAAGCAGGAAAGCGGAAAATTTGAGCCCAATCAGCCATCTCGTGGCTTACAAATTAAAACTTCTTATCAACTTAATAGTGACTAAACAGAAAATCATTCATCAACATTCCAATTTTTTTCAGAACTTTTTTGAATTACTGCTTAAATGGACTTTGAAGAGATAACTTAAAATATCAGAAGTTTGGTGCTACTACATATTACCCTTTGAATCCTTTAATTATGGCAGAACATGTGTCTCCAGATCCGTTCTCCGATTTAGCAAAATTCTCGACGCTCACTACAGCAACCTTTCATATCGTTCTCTTCACCACAGTGACTGCTGCAACCTCCACCACAACGCACAGCTGAGCCCTCCTTTGCACTGCTCCTCTGCAACACTTCTCAGCGCACATCTCACAGCTCACGGCTCCTCTGTAACACACAACGCACAACTCACACAGCTCACACACAGACCTCAGACTCTCAGCACTGAACGAGGCTCTGATACCATGACAGAGATCACAGGCGCACAGCTCTTGAACACAACACACAAACATTGAACACAAAACACACTTCCATTCATCGATTAACAGGTATATATACAAGCTGGAGAAGTTTCTGGAGATCAGTTCAGGCGGTGGCTTCGTGGAGAAGCTATCCCCTTTGTCAACATATCCGCCGACTTCTAGAATCAACATTTAAATCACTTTTGAACATTGGTAGTGGGTAGTTAGAATTACTTAGTTTCTTCCAACACAAAACTGTATACATCGCTCTTTCCGTTCACCTTCATGCCCATGCAGTACTCTGCACATGAAAACCAATACCGATGATGTATGAGCTCTCATGCCTGCTTATATTGTTTGAGCAATCAATAATTAGTTGCACTACATGTACAAAAACAAACATTGAATTGAATTGATAGGTTTTTTGGAATAACACACTATTCTTTGGCCTACATTCATCATGCAAATAGAACAGCCCACGAGCTACACCAACTGCGATCTTTTGCCGGACTGGCCACTCCAATGGTGCCATTGATTCTGATCCTCCATGAAGGCACTCAAACAGGCTTCTATTTTGAATGTATTCAAATACCAATAACTTGAAATCTGAGTCGGCATTTGACATACAACACAACAAATGGATTATTTTTGGGCATTTTTTAAAATTCATTTTTGCAAATTTCATTAAAAAAATCACCTATTTTTTACATATATATGATTAAATGGATTAACTTCACCAAAAAATTACCCATGTTAATAGTAAATTACATTTTTGTATTTATTGAATATTGGCCCCATATGTATGAATTTAGATCAGAATAGTCACCTACAATACTGTATATACGAAAAATAGTAAATCCTTAAAAAATATCGTGTAGTGCATATGTTACACATAGGAAGAAAGAGGAGGAACGATTAAAGTCGATATCATTGTAACATATTTATTTTCTTTATTTTTATTATTTTTCCAAAAAATATGTTTGCATGTAATGTAAAAAATAAAAGACTCGAAAAGAACGTATCTCGAAAACAAGAGAAATTTAGTGCACTATAGTTTGAATATCATGCTTCATTATCAAATAGATATGCAATCACATAATAGATAAAAACTTGCTTTGACAAAGAAAATAAACTGTAACATATCCTAAGAAGTGTTTAACAAAATATCCTAATATTCAGCCTGAGATAAACATGAATAAAGTTAAGAATTGAGTACAAGATACATTCATTAAGAAAATAAAGTGATAACAGGAAATCAATCTCATAGATCAATACACATTCAACTCTAAGTTTTGGTCTTCAAAACTCTTTCATAAATTGATTGCAAAATACAAATCTTGCTTAAAAAATATGTGCATGTAATGTCAGAAATAAATTACTTGAAAATAGCTTATCTAGAAAATAAGAACAATTTAGTTTACTATAGTTTAAATATCAAGCTTCACTATTAAAGAGATAAGATATGTGCATGTATTGTCAGAAATAAATTACTTGAAGACAACTTATCTAGAAAACAAGAACAATTTAGTTTACTATAGTTTAAATATCAAGCTTCACTATCAAATAGATATGCAATCGAAAACAATTTTATTTGAAAAAGAAAGTAAATTGTAACATCTCCTAAGAATTATTTAACAAAATATCATAATATTTAGCCAGAAATAAACATGAGTAAAGTTAAAAATTGAGTACGAGATACATCCATTAATAAATTAAAGTGATAACAGAAAATCAATCTCATATCTTAATACGTATTCAACTCTGAGTTTTGGTCTTCAAAAATATTTCGCTTCAAAAACTGAAAAAATACAAGTATTGAGCTTCATCCAATTATGGATCCTTACTCCAATGTAAGAGGTCAGTAAATACTAATAAAAATAAGATAAGTTTGTTTAATTTCCGAAAATCACAAAATCTACAATATTTTCTCTGATTAAAAACAAACAAACAAGAACTTCTAACAAAAAATTTGAACCTTGTTGAAAGGATTTTCTCAAGAAAAAGTTGGTAGGTTGTTCAAACTTCCTCCTCCTCATTAGAGGCATTATTCTCCATGCTGAGCAGATACGATGCATTTATCTGGATATAGTTATCCTAATCTGAGAATACTTGAAAAACTACTAAGAAGTCGATAGGATGAAAATGATTTGACTTAGGCACATTGACATTAAATTTTGAATAGTCCATTATTTTATATATATATTTACTTAATTCTAAGTTTAGAAAACAACTTGATTTGAACAAAGGGAAACTACAAAAATCTTTGAGAATTTTGTTCATTCCAAGTTTTAAGGCCATCTATCACTTTCTCATCATCTGTGGTGTTGTTTTTCAGACAATGTTTCATTGACCTAGATAATTATTCAATAAAATATATTCACATCTCCCATATTGAAAAACAATGTTCATTGGTCCTTTTGATTTATTTTCACAGAAGAATACATTAGTCCTTTATCCATTTTAGAGACTTTCTGAATGTTCTCAAGATCAAGTTGTTTGTCCCCTTCAAGAATTGATGTAAATTTTTCTTTGATGTACTTATCTTCTTCGACTAAAGATTCAATTCTCTCTTCCAGATCCACAGTTTGTTGATAAAATATTAAAAAATTATTCAATTGTTTATTAAACTTAGCCTCGTCTTTCCTCAATATTTGACTAAGTGGTATTGTTTGCACTTTAAAAACCTTCAAGCTATTTTCTGCTTCATGAATTTGACTTGATTGAGACATAAGAGTTTCAATTTGTTCCTTCATTTCTCAGGTCATGGTTTCAATGTTGTTATTAGCTTCTTCCTTCAATATTTTATTATGGTGTTCATGTGCCTTTAGGATTTCCTCAATCTTTGTAGAATGCTTGAGCTTCAATTCATTCAATTAATTTCGAAATTGATTCTCTAAGCTTTATCTTTCAATGGTGAACTCACCTACAAGTGTTGCAAAAAGGTTTTGCCAACTTTCTTCACTGAATTCTTTACTTTTCTCTATTTGGTTTTCCAAACATTTGTTCTTCTACAGACTATTTTAATATGTTGTGGCAATTTCACCAACATGATGTTGATTATAATTGACAAAGGCCCTTAGAGCTTGTGAAGAACTTTTTCATCAACATTTCATGTTGCTTACCAACTAAATTCTGAAATGATTTCAAAACTATCAAACCTTCTTTACTTAGTTCTTCTCACAACTTACTTAGTTTGAAAATTAAAGTAGCTCTTCTCACAATTGACTTAGTTTGAGAATTAAAGTAATACTCAGTCAAGGATGGAACATTTTCAGGAATAGTTTCAACCTCAGTCATAAGTTTGAATAAAAAAGAATTGAGAATAATTTTGGTAGAAGCGAGAGTTGTGGAAGTCTCATGAGAAGTCTCTGGAATAGAAATTTGAGTAGTTTTCTCTCGCTGCTTAACTAACTCTTTTTCTTTGGCATAGGAATAAGCCAATGTTGATTGAGAGGTGCTAGTAATTTGCTCATATTTATTTGTATAAATCTCCATATCTTTGACTTTCTCATCAATTTTCTTAGACTCTATATATGCCTGATTGGTGTCATATGTACTATCATTAATAATGATACTCTTGGTAAAGGAAGTATGTTTTTCGGTTACCTGTTGTTTCTCTTCTTTCTGTTGTTTCTAATCTTTAACTTTTATGACCTTATACCCTGTTGGTCTATCTGACTATCTGGCTCTTTTTCTTTAATAGTGTTTTCTTTGATTGTACTTATCTATGAACCTATAAAAGGAACATTAACACCATTTTAACTTGAGATTATTTTACTTTTCAAAAGAGGAAATAGGGTTTGAAATAATGTGATTAAAATTGTATTTCAGAATCTCAATAGATTTCATCTCTTGAATTGGAATATTAGTATGAAGACTCTTCTTTTTAAGGAAGTCCTCATAAATATTTTCTCTAAACTCTTGCTAGTTTATTTCTATCATCCCTATTCAATAGCTTACCTCTTTCACAAGCTTTCTGAAAATTATCTATATTAATGAATATCTCATCGAAAAGAGGCTTCTGATGTGTGAAGGTTTTGATGTATCTCATAACCTTATAATGTTCATTAATGATTCCTCTAATATCATAATAAAAAGGGGGTAGTGAATAAAACCAAACATGTTGAAGTTCTCAGCCTCCTTAAATGCATGTCCTCGATGCTTGAGGAAAATTTTTCCAAAGATAATTGGGAAGTTTGGCCAGATTTCTTGTCATCTTCTGAGCTTGACCATTCAAGGATGTTTGATTGGCTACCCCTCTTAAAGAAATCCTCTCTGGAATATATCTAAGAAGAAGATGATGGCCAACTTCACTTCCATAGACTCTGATATATGTGAATAATTCTTCCACAAACCAATATCTTATTTCTTTTAACGCCTCCTTAAGGCCTTGACAAACCCTAGGAGGGTATTTTCCAAACAAAATATCATGAAAATGGATAATCACATAATTAAAAATGTCATAAAAATGGAATTTGAAGTTACTTTCCAACAAAATAGGGGCATAATTCGAATAAGGAGTTGTTGGTAAAGTGGGTAATTCCATTTCATCAAAGGAAACATAAAAAAATAAATTATAATATCCATAATATAGCTTGACATGCAAAACATCTATTCATATCCTCGAGGAGATAAAATAGATAACTTTAGGGCGTCTATTAAATTCTGAGAAAGAATAACATCCCGATCCAAATTCTTTGAATGATTAAGTAGACTATGTATTAAAGCCTTCCATTGCAATTTTCAATGCTCAAGGTCTTTATCTCCATATTAACGATTTGAATGATTGAGTAGGTTATGTATTAAATCCATCCTTGCAATTTGCAATGCATAGGGTCTTTCTATCCATATAATGGGGACAACAATTTTATGGGAAACCTAATGGGTGTTTTGAAAATGGAAACATGATATTATTTTGATGACTTAAGTTTGAACCCTTCTGTATCTTCTCGTAGCCAATCTTTAACAACTTTATCATAATGCCTTTCACAATTCTTGAATATTGTGTTGATGAAATTATCTAGAAACTTGGTAGTAATGAAAACTTTGGGAGGACTAAGCTTATAAATTGGTGAAAGTGTTTCCAGTTTCGAAGAGGTTATTGCAGTCTTCTATAGTTTGGGTAGGAATATGCACATGTCCCATAACCCATGCAACCATGTCATACTAACAACAACTTTGTGTAGTTACGTGCCTCTAATTTTTTCAAACTGAGTTCTTTTCTCCTTAGTCAAAGTTCATGAATTTAACCAACTTCTATTCTAAAAGAAAGTATAAATTTCTTCCCCCCTCATCATACCTTCCATCTGAGTTTTGAAGGTGGTGTCAGAAATCAAAGATGGTTTGATATTATAAACTTTTGGTTCCAGAATTTATGCTCCCTTTGGTCATTCCTTAATTTGTTGAAAAACCTACTTTGACATAGTAGATTTACCTTTCTTTCCCATCTTATGTCCTGAAAAAGATAAAAATAAAAATAAAATGACCTTTATATAACAAATATCGAATATAATCGTCGAATTGTTTACCAGAGTGTGTGTTTACCATACATTACAAGCCTTAGAGTGGATTTGAACTTCTTTCTTTGTAATCACAAAGAAGTTTCAGACAAGTAGTGTAAAGAGGGTGTGAAGAGGATATTGCAAAATAGAAAGTGTAAAGGAGGAAACTAATTAAATTTTGTTTAATCCCCAGGGACGATTAAAAATAAATTTCCATGATAGGTATTAATTTCTCATAAAAGTGAACAGACGTTGCACCTGCTTTTATGCGAAAATCAAGGTTAGGTTGGATTATGGAAGATCAGGGAAGGTTTTATTGAAATGTAAGTGATTGCAACCTTTTTTATAAAAGGAAAAAGAAAACTAAAAGAAAGTGATACTTGGAATGAAAACCAATAAAATTAATATTTTATTCCTAGTCAGAGTAGAAGCCAATCGGTTAGTTGGAATTTAGGATGATATTACACACAACTTAGTGGTATGGGCGACCTTAACTCTGACCTCCTAAAGTTTGGTTTGATTCTGCCCCCCTTAGCAGAGATATGGAAACCACTGCATTGAAATTGGCCCTAATATGGCCTAGTATAGTGTTTCCTTTGTCTCTATTCGTGTGTTTGTTTTTTCACCTAGTCATGCCTCATGGAGGCTCTGATTCTCTTAGTTTTTTTCTATTTCTATCCTTTTGTTTTGCTATATATAAAAAATTATGTCAATGGAACATTTGGCAGTAGTGAAGCATAGATCCTTATGGACCAGAATGGCACTACAATATATGTAATGTATGTACAATTTTTATACATAATGAAAATATTACCTTTTGTATATATGTGTGTATTGTTGGGAATCATGATTTTCGTTAGACCGAAATGCACATGTATTAGTCAATGACCCCAAATATAAAGATCCATGAGAGGTGGTTAGTCCATGTCCCAAAACACACAAGGAGCACTGGTTTATCCAATGTCCAACAATCTTCCCCTCAAGGTGAGTGGGGTGTGTATCGAACTCGTGACCTACGCTCTAATACCAATTGTTCGAAATGTTGAGAGGGTGTTGGGACTATTAATTGATTTAAAACAACTTCACCATAAAACATTAATTTATCAACTAGGGTTTCATATTTTTATTCCAAGGCAGTCAAAAAAATTTATGCAAGGGAATTACCACAAACTAAGACTAGTGCATATACTAAAATGGCCTATTGCTTTTCCTAGAGGCATGAACCAATTTTATCAAGAAATCAACAACTAATTTAAAGGTAGATTCTATGTTCAACGAAAATGATCTTTTACTTGCAAAAATGAAATGCGAGCGCACAACTAACTTCTAAATAAGAACTTTAATCAAGAAACAACATAAAGACTACTCAATCGTAAGTTGAACAATTACTTGATTGTTTATAAAATAAATCAACACCTATTTAAATAAAAATTGTGCTTTAAGAAACATCCATAGAGACTAAAGGAAGAGCAATGGAATAAAATAAGGAACAATGGTAGAAAAACTAAGAAACAACAAGTGTTCATTCAAGAAATAACAATGTCAATAAGTTCTACTACTCTTGAAAATGTAAATGCAATTCCTAGAAAATTGTTCGCTATTTAAAATAGAAGAATATTGTTCACACGGGAAATAATAAAAAAACATAATTATAATAATTCAAAAGTATAGATGAAAGACAACGCTTTGTCTAGGAAGCGGGCCCAAACCACTAGGAGTCAGATTGTCTTCTAAAAAAGACTCAGATCAAAAAATGATTGATGAAAATTTGGAACTAATCAAGAAGATTTTTCATAATATTTGAAAACATAAATAAAATTAGCACTCGATCTATTGTTTTGTCTCAAATTACAATCTATGCATCATATTTTTAGGGGCAAGTTCCTCTGTTTTTATGATCCGGGAAATTATCGTGAATGATTTCAAACACAAATCTCCATTATACAAGACCTTTTACTCACACTTATATTTGCATGTGAAATCATGAGCAATGTGAATTCTTCAACAAAAATTCCATAAACCAACTACATGAAACAAGGAACAAATAAGAATTAAACATCACACACGATATGATAACGAAGTTTGTCTAGTGTGGACTACGTCTCTAGGCCCTGGGTTAAGAGTGGGGAGGTCACTTCATTAGTTGCTACAAGAATATGAGTACATAATGCGTTCATCTCTATCAACACAAGGATGAAACTCTTATCTAGAGTGGCATGTATCTCCCAAGAGACGTTCTCCTACAAGAACTCTCACTCACAAGATGCTCTCCTTCTGCGATTTGCTAATATGATTAACATCCTATTTTCATGTGCCTCAACTTTTATTTTGGTGAATAATATGTTGTCTTTGCATACCCACCTTCATAGGTCTATCATGCAAGGGTGTACATTGGCCCCTTATATTTATGTATTTTCGATTGATGCTCTTGGATATCTGTTGGAGGCAAACCATTTGAAGGGACGACTTATAGGTATTTCTATCCTAAGGGGAATGAGATGGTTAACAAACATTTTTCACATGACTCTCTTTTGTTGGTAATTGTTGACCAGGAGTCGATCTCAGTTGTTAAGGATTGACTTTCAATGTTTTTTTGAGGCATTAGTAAATGGTAGACATTAGAATTAGATAGATCACTCGATCACCTATTGTTAGATTGAAGGTCAGTGAGTTTCTGAAGGTACCTCTGTGTTCATTCTAGGTGCAATACATGTTAGTCAATGCAAAAAAAAAAAAAAAAAAAAACAAACAAACAATTAAGATTTATATAACAAATATCAAATATACTAGTCAAATTGTTTATCAGAGTGTGTTTACCATAAATTACAAGCCTTTGAGTGGATTTGAACTTCTTTCTTTGTAATGAAAAAGAATTTTCAGACAATCAGTGTAAAGAGGGTGTGAAGAACAGATTGTAAAATAGAAAGCGTAAAGGAGGAAAATAACTAAATTTTGTTTAAGCCCTGGGGACTAATAATAATAAATTCCCATGATAGGTATTAATTTGTCATGAAAGTGAAGAGACGTTTCACCCACTTTTATGCAAAAATTGAACTGAGGTTGGATTATGGAAGGCCAGGGAAGGTTTTATTGAAATGTAAGTGATTTCATTTTTGAACCTTTTTTATAAAAGGAAAAAGAAAACTAAAAGAAAGTGATGCTTGCCACACAAACCAATAAAATTAATATTTTATTCCTAGTCGGAGCAGAAGCCAATTGGGTAGTCAAAATTTGGGATGATATTACACACAACTTAGTGGCACGAGAAACCCTGACTCTGACCTTCTAGATTTTGGTGTGATTGTGGACCCCTTAGTAGAGATATGACAACCATTCCATTGAAATTGGGCTTGATATGGCCTAGTATGGTGTTTCCTTTGTCTCTATTCATGTGTTTGTTTTCTCACCTAGTCATGCCTCATGGAGGCTTTGATTCTCTTAGTTTTTTTATAGTTCTATTCTTTAGTTTTTCTATATATAATAAATTATATCAATGCCACATTTTACAGTAGTGAAGCATAGATGCTTATGGACTAGAATGCCACTACAATGTATGTAATGAATGTACAATTTTGATACATAATTAAACTATTACCTTTTGTATATATGTGTGTATTGTTGGGAATCACCATTTTCATTAGACCAAAACCCACAGGTGTTGGTCAACGATCACATCCCCAAATATAAAGATCCATGAGAGGTGGTTAGTCCATGTCCCAAACCACACAAGGAGCATTGATTTATCTAATGTCCAACAATTCCCCTCAACGTGAGCGGAGTGTGTATCGAACTCGTGACCTACGCTCTAATACTAATTTTTGGAAATGTTGAGAGATGTTGGGACTATTAATTTATTTAAAATCACTTAACCATCAAACATTAGTTTATCAACTAGGGTTTCATATTTTTATTCCAAGGAAGTCAACAAAATCTAAGCAAGGGAATTACCACAAACTAAACTAGTGATGGTACTAAAATGACCTAATGCTTTTCCTAGAGGAATGAATCAATTCTATCAAGAAAACAACAAATAATTTAAAGGTATATTCTATGTTCATTGAAAATGATCTTTTACTTGCAAAAATGAAATTCCAGTGCACAACTAACTTCTAAATAAGAACTTTAATCAAGAAACAACATAAAGACTACTCAATCCTAAGTCGAACAATTTCTTGATTGCTTATAAAATGAATCAACACCTATTTAAATAAAAATTGTGCTTTAAGAAACATTAATAGAGACTAAAGGAAGAGAAATTGAATAAACTAAGGATCAATGGTAGAAAAACTAAGAAATAACGAGTGTTCATGCAAGAAATAACAATAAGAATAAGTTCTACTACTCATGAAAATGTAAAGCAAATTCCTAGAAAATTGTTCGTTGATCAAAATAAAAGAATATTGTTCACACGAGAAATAATAACAACACATAATTATACTAATTCAAAAATTATAGATGAAAGACATCGCTTTGTCTAGGAAGTGGGCCCAAACCACTAGGTGTCAGATTGTCTTCTAGAAAAGACTCAGATCAAAACTCAATTGATGAAAAGTTGGAAATAATCAAGAAGCATTTGCATAATATTTGAAAACATAAATACAATAAACACCCGATGTATTTTTCTGTTTTTATGATCTGGGAAATTATCATGAATTCTTTTAAACAGAAATCTCCATTATAAAAGACCTTTTACTGACACTTATATTTGCATGTGAAATCATGAGAAATGTGAATTCTTAAACAACACTTCTGTAAACCAACTAAATGAAACAAGGAATAAATAATAAGTAACATCACACACGATATGATAACGAAGTTTGTTTAGTGTGGACTACGTCTTTAGGTCCTAGGTCAAGAGTGGGGAGGTCACTTCATTAATTGTTGCAAGAATATGAGTACATAATGCATTCATCTCTATCAACATAAGGATGAAACTCTTATCTAGAGTGACATGTATCTCCCAAGAGAAGTTCTCCTACAAGAACTCTCACTCACAAGATGCTTTCCTTTAGCGGTGTGCTAATATGATTAACATCCTATTTTCATGTGCCTAAACTTTTATTTTGGTGAATAATATATTGTCTCTGCATACCCATATTCACAGGTCTATCATGCAAGGGTGTACATTGGCCCCTTATCTTTATGTATTTATGGTTGATGCTCTTGGATATCTATTGGAGGTAATTCATTTGAAGGGACGACTTATATGTATTTCTATCTTGAGGGTAATGAGATGGTTAATGACCATTTTGCACAAGACTCTCCCTTGTTGGTTATTGTTGACCAGGAGTTGATCCCAATTGTTAAGGATTGACTTTTAGTGTTTTTATGAGGCATTAAGAAATGGTAGATGCTAGAATTAGTGAGATCACTCGATCACCTATCTTTATATTGAAGATCAGTGAGTTTCTGAAGGTACCTATATGTTCATTCTAGGTGCAATACATGTTAGTTAGTGTGGGGCCATCTCAAAACCACTTGAAAGTATGAAAACCCTAGGTGGAGTTAATTTGAACTAATTACACTTATAAAGGAGGGATATGGTACATCTCCCCAGACCTCTATAGGTGGTGTCCTCTTATTCTTCTTACAATCTCTCACATAAAGTGGCATAAAAAGATCCTCTCACATGAAATAACATAAATGGACCTCTTGAATCTATTGATCAGATTAAAATCATAAGCTCAGGAAATATCAAATGAACACATGGAAAAAATACACCTTATACCTCCAAATTGGGGATGGTCTAAAAAGAGGCTACCTGGATGAATAAACAACCTATGCCATCACATTGCTTGTGAAAAATAGTGAAATTTGAGTATAAACATGACCCCTTTTGGCATGGTCAAATTTGGGCTCCTTGGGAATCTTTTAGATTCCTCACAAGATTCTCTTCTGAAGATGGTCAAAACTTTGGCTGCGCAGATGAAGAAATGGACTGCACCATCAAACTCTTAGCAAAAAACCAATTCAAATGAGTATAAACTTGGCATATTTATGAAACCATCAAATTTCTGCCCCTAGGGAATCTAAATATCAGAGATTCTCTGCTCATGATTCCACTTGGAACTAGGGGCATCATGGTTCTACCCTATCAAGGATCTGCCACTTAGTCTGGGTTCTACTACTGTTCTAGGTTTTACACGCTCCTCCTTTGGTTGGGTGATTCTTTTTAAATTGGGAATCGTTGGATGGTGTTATGTATAGGGTCACCCATTAGGCAAGTCGACCACATGGTTGGGTGGGTTCGATCCACATGGTTGGTAGGTTCGATCCAGGTCAGAGCCACCAGCCTCGACCCTTAATTATATTTTAGTATATCTTGTCCTTTGGAGGGTTGATGGGGTTTGTGGCCTGCTAACTTGTAATTTCTATTTTTTTTTTCAATTTGAAAAAAATGAATCAAAATCGTTGCCCACATTTTCAAGGGTCATCAAAAAAATTAAATAGGTGACATGTTGGTCATTTCTAGCCACCGATAAGTCTCAAAACATCGATTGGTTAGTTGCCACCAAGTTTAGTAGTTTCCTTCATGTTTAGCCTGATTTCCATATTTAGTGAGCCTTCCAAATTTCACTAGCGACAAAAGTATTTCTCCCTTTGAATTGAAATTTGAATTTCAATATCTTGTGCATATGTAGTCATATTTGGGTATCGTCTGCACCATTTGTTACCCAACAAGGTGAATGAGTCTTCTTCCTGTAGCTGACGTTTTTGAACAACTTCACTAGCTAGTTCCTTTGCAGGTGCTTTCACATGCTCCTTGTCACTCTTTGGTCATTGCTATGGATGGAGCCTCCAACATGTGGCTCTCTGATGTCCATGCTTGTTATGATGGCTGAAAATATTCTTCTTCTTCAAGACTTTCCTTGTAACACACTTCCTCTCACATCTACCCAGTTTCACTGCCTTACCCGGGGTAAACATGAGATGAGGCGCTACTATGATATGACTCCACCTCCTAGATGACCTTAAGGAAATGGATTTGAAACAACAAGACCTTACTAACTTCCCTCAGGTGCCACAGGACCTCCAAGATTAACCCAACCTCTCTAGGTGTCCAACCCCTTAGAAAACTCACTTTTTCCTGACCTAGAGTCCTAGTCACTCCCTTGACAAGGCCTCCATGCGACTATGGGTTCCCAGTCGCTCCCATAGGCCTACATCAGTGTGACTATGGCCTTTTTATACTAGTATTGTGCTAGTGACTACAAGAATTAAGGATTTTTTCCAGGGTTGGGGCTTAGCCTCCACCCAAAAAACTATGAAACTTTTGTAACTCATAAAATACATGAAGACAATGTTTGTAAACCAAAAATTGGAACTAAGACTTGACCTGACCATCCCCAAACGAGACTGACATTTTGTCAAACACTTGCTAGATATGCAACCTAGAGGTCATGAATGAAATTCTGAACATAAGGGACTGAAAACTTATTTGAGGTTTAACAAGAAGGGTCTCTACCTTCTCACATTAGTTTTCATAACATCAATTAGGTCTTTCATCCATTATTCATTCAGTTAGAAGTAAAAACATGAATAGAGTAATGACTGAGACCTATCATGTACCCATGCTTATAACCAACATATAACCAGATAAATAAATATGAGATAACAACCATTAAAGCCACATAATAATAAGTACATTTACTCATCAAAGCAAGAGAAACATAGCTTTTATTAAAGATAGGAAAAATCCAACCAAGTTTGGGACTTCCACGAACCACCCAACCGTATAGATTTGCTGAACCAGATCTTTCTTTCAGCCAGTCGCCCTCGTGCCACATTCCAAGCATGAATGTGGGATCTCATGGGATAAACTAATCCATAAACAACCAAGGAAATCCAGAGGTTAAACCACCTCCAACCTCCCCATATCGTGATCTCACCTAAACTAGTCTCGAGATCACAAAACCAAACCGATCTTGGATGCCTATGGATTCCTTCACCATCCTTAAGTAATTTTCCTCTCTCCACCCTCAGGATTTATTGTGCATCCCACCATTACTGGTAAAGGGATTCCTAGGCCTTTGGGTATTTTCTTGAGACCACCTCACTTCGGATTCTGAAACCATATGGAAATCCAAAGCTCAAACCTATGAAGAATCTCATCACACCATGGCTATCTAGAAATGGCAAGGCTAGGTTAAAATCCACTGTCAAAACTTGGAAAAAATCCATGCCAATGATAGCTAAAGAACCAAATACCAACATGCGCATACCATGCATGTCAAAAATATCTAGGAAATCAAGCATGCAACCTATTACCTACAAGAATTCATGCTAAAGCTACCTGATCCAAATTTTCCTTTCTTGATCCTTCTTTTCCTTTCCTTTCCTTCTCCTTCCTTTTCTTTCTTTCTTTCCTTATCCTCTTGATTATTTTCTCCTCTTTGAGACTAAATCCAAAACTAAACTGATAAAATGCTCCTAGTTGATGCTCTTATGTAACTTTATTATTCATTCCTCTAATTTCTCCAATTTCCATTATTTTCCTTCATTTGTTTCCTCATATGCAACTTGTGACCTCTCATCTCCCTTTTCTCTTAATTTCCTTTATTTTCATAAAATAAATGCCAATTAATGCCTCTTTTCCTTTTCAAATCCTTTTCCATTTCCTTTGCCAATTTCCCCTTAGCCATAAACACATCAAGTGATTCCCACCAGGATATTTTTCCCAACATTCAGCCTGGAATAAGTGTCCCTTGACTGTGGTCTTATTTTTCGTTTATTAACTTTTATTAAATGAAATTTTAACCCAGGTCTGTTACATTCCTAGCCTTCCTTCTAGCCTGATGTGGAGAAGGTTCGTCATGTCTTATCCTCTTCCTCCCTCCCATTATTTTCCAACACTTGGAAATAACATGGTTATGAAAACCTGTTGTGGTATTCAACAACCCCCCATTTGTTAATGATGGTAGTTAACATTACATTAACTAAATAGGGACCCTTTAAATTTTTTCATTCAAAAAACAAAACTTAGTGTTTAGTCATTTCTTTTATTTTTTGAATAAAGCAAAGATACCAATAAAAAACCTTTCTTGGAACTACTAAAGACTTACCTTTTCATATATAGCATGTCTAAAACCCACTAAAGGACCTTTTATAAAAAGCCTCCAAAATCAAGCAAAGTGTTTAAAATAAGGGTTCCATGGTCTAAATTATCATAAAATCCCACAAAAACTAAAGTCCTTAAACTTTATAGGCTTAAGTATCGCATCGCATATCACGACCCATAAAGAGCTCTCTCTTAAATAAGATATAACAAGATTTGCGATTTGCAAAACCGTGATGGCACTTTGACTTTTATCGCATCGCATTTCGGGTATTCAAGCAAACAATTTGCACTTACCATAAGCTAATATTGTGAAATGTGATTCACATCTAGACCCACACCTTAGAGTATTAAACACAAATATTTTGAGTCTGTCAAAGTCTATTGCATAAGATGAAGCTAGCAATTGATTATACGTGAGACAGCTAATTGAGAGCTCACATCTCACATCTCACAGACACACAACAGGAGGTTAGAATGCTAAAAGGCACATCTTGCGATATTGTGATCTGCGATATTGCTTCACAAATCACACAATCACTATCATCACAGTATAATGGATCACCACCCTAGAAACTTTCATCCAATTTTTCAATGCAAACATTTATGACCAATAAAGCTAAGGGATAATGAATCATTAATGGGAATTAGTGGGAAATAACTACATTTATGTGTGAAAAGCCATTTAGCTTGATACGATATGTTGTTACATGCATTCAAATAATGATTCTTTTACCACATTTACAAGCTATCTGCATTATTTCATTTTTACATTCATCTTTGAGTGTTTGATAGCTTTTGTTCTTCATTTAAGGAAAAACCCGCAGAGCAGAGCATTGAGAACAATGGGGAAGAAACTCAAGGTTGTAGTCTTTGAGAAGACAGAGATGACTCCCCTATTCACAGACACCACATGCTACAGAGAGGGAGGAACCTCTACATGGG
This sequence comes from Pinus taeda, assembly GCA_000404065.3. Lineage (NCBI taxonomy): Eukaryota > Viridiplantae > Streptophyta > Pinopsida > Pinales > Pinaceae > Pinus > Pinus taeda. The sequence goes on from APFE030447118.1 coordinate 33,907, forward strand.
AGACTATGTACAACATACTGGAGGAGGAACAACTGAGGATTATGGAAACAAATGTTATAGTTGATGGACGAGATTCCTCAGATGCTTCCATGTTAGAGATGGCTTGCTCGTTTTTGCACTGCATAGTCGCTCAACCAGAGATAATCCCTTATATTGACATGGTAAAATAGATCATCAATGAAGCAGATATTTCAGATAGAGAATTCAGGACGAGAAGCCAAGGGGTCATCAGATATTTTACACTAGACAATTTATGACTTATGTACCACCTACCAGATCCATAGGTCATCTAGAATAGGAAATTCATAGAAAAGTTTGCTAAAGAGAACAACAACCCAGGGGATTGCACCCGTGCCTGGTCAAATATTGAAGAGAAAATAAAGAAAGACAAAAATGGTATGTACACTACTACATCTATTTGTCCCCCTTATAGTTTTGTTGTAGCTATGTTATGTCAATTGTTTGGCAGACCTAATAGTACCAAGTTCTCCCCGGAGTAGTTATCATTAATAGAAGTAGTAATTAAAGCAACTATCATGAATTGGTCCCAAACCTTGTCAGATAATTTAGCAAAAACAATTATCGAGAATATAGGAGAAGAAGTATTACTTTGAGGGTTTACCCTCCATTTTTTTATGAGCGCTTATGTTATGGATGTTATTTATTTTAGTTCAAAGTTCCCCATCATGGGATGTAAATGGACTATTCAGAATCCACTTCCCATTCACGTGTACCATAAGGTCAAGTGGGAATCCAATTTTCAAGCACATTTTTTCAAGAATTGCCATGGAGTTATGCTCCCTATTTACAAATGGTTGTATAATCGAGACACCCCTAGATTTTCCCAAGAAGCTGAAGTTGAAATCCTCCCAGTGGCCAGATGGTTCAGGGAGGAAACTTCTACATATATTAGAGCTTTTGGTAGCATCACCTCCTCCCACATCCTCCCATACTATGTTCCAGGTAAATTGATGGATAGGGAGATAGCCTACTAGACAGCTAGTGAAGGTGGAATGAGCCATACACTGAAAGAGTCAAAGAAGACAATTTGGCCCGCATTCCCTATACAGTGTGGAGCATTTGCACTACACGACCTAGGACACACGTTCAAAGAAGCATAGGACATGCTATCTCTTCAACTACCCAAATTCCTTGGATGACAGTATGACCCGTTTGGCACAGTCAAGAATTTCACCACCATGGTGAAAACAAAAGTATTCAGCAATGAGGAGGATGCTTTTGATGATATATTTTTACAGAAAAAAACCTTTGCAGAGGTGAAACATATGGCACAACTACTTTTTGACTAAGAAGATTTCGAAAATTTTTATAGTTACAAAGAAAGAAGGCTGGAAATGGTCCCATTGGACTAATTGTTAATTGAACCAATAAGGGAGCCTACTCCCAGTGTGACTAATGAAGGTGACTCCAAAGAAAACTCCAAATCCGAATTTGGAGCAGAGTCTCAAGAAAAATCTATCAGGGAATCACGACATTCATCATAGAATGGAAAAAGCAGAAGCATCAAAGATACAACCCAATCTACACAAAAGATAGCTGAACAAGTTTCAACCAGCAAGCAGGTTGAAATCCCTACTACCTCTATGCAACCAATAAAACCCATGGTAGTTGACTTAGAGGAAGAGTGGGATAATTTTAATAAAATTATCAATAGAGAGGAACAGGTGCCAGAGCTAAAAATGCTACAACAAAAGACAACTTTGGAAATTACAGTCGAAGAAACTGCAAATGAACCATAAGTAGAGCATATCGTTGCTACCCCCACTTCCGAGATAATTCTGAAGATTGAATAAATACCCCCTCTCGATGTATTTTATATCCCACAACATAAGGCCATGGTGAAAAGGAAAAGAAATAAAAGAAAATTGGACTCTATAGCTGTTACTACCCTCGAAAATGAACTAATGGATGTTCTATGGAAGGACTCGCCTGTTGATCCATTCGCCAACTTAACTAGACTCTCGCAGTTTGCAGGCGCTTATGCTACAACAACCATAGACAAAGCAATGTGACTTGAATATGATGAGATCTTTAGAAAGGTGTCTGACCACATCACCTGGAAAAATACAGAGGAGGGAAAAAAAGCTGACCTACCCAAGCTAGAAGAATCATATAAGGAAATTATGGTTGCAAGATGAGATTCTCAGCTTGACGAAGCAGAAAAAGCAACAGCGGATGCAGCGACAGCAATAAACATTATCATAGAAAATATCAATGAGAATTTGCATGGTGCCAATCTAGTTGCAGAGTCCATTCTAGGGTTCCTTCCAGATGCGAAACAACTCGAACAACAATGGAAACAGGCAGTGGAGGAAGAAGTAGAAGCAATAAGGCAAACAACCAGGCTAGACTAGGAGGCATATTGGCAACATTTGGTCAAGCCTCATAGCCAATGGATGACCCTGCCGAGAAAATGGTTCCAGCACTGACCAATGTCGTATCTGATGGACAATTGAAAGTTGAAGTTGGTCAGTCTACATAGATGAAGCCTATAATGGATATTTGCGATTTGAAGGATCAAATGCAACATAGTTAGTCAACCTGTTTAATTTAATTTTGATTTTATTTTTTCATAAATTGAGGCAGGTCGTTTAAATCTTCTCAACTATTTTTGTAATAATCTATTTTTAGTTTTATAGTCTTAGTATTTAAACCCCTCTCATGCATTTAGAGAGAGGTCCAGAATTTTGTCAGAAACTCTCTTCAAAACATGTACTTCTGTTCCTTTGAGGAAGTTCCGATGAAATGTATGGAACAGGATTTACTTTTATCTGACTCGACATCTTCTACTAAAATTGCACTTTTGTACTCTTAGATGGTGTTGAATGGGTTGAAGATAGATCAATATTGCTGAAACACATGACTAGGACGTATTGTAAATGGTACTTTTATCTCTTAATCCATTTTACTTGTGTATTAAGAAATCATTTCTTTTTCGAATTATTTATGCATGAAATTCTGAATTTCGATTATCGTTATTCCATTTTTGTATGATGATGATCTTTATTTTATTCTGAATATATGAATAGTTCTTTGTGCGATATATTTCTCACAATTGTTTTGGCTAACTTTTTATACGAGACGATTATTGTTAAAACAGATTCACTTCTAATCATAAATGAATGATCTTTATTACCAATTGCTTTTAGAAATTATTGTAGATCTCATACATCAAGTTTATCCCGGGTATATTATGATTAGATAGTTGTTGGGTGCTAAAAGGTGTCTTTTAAAACTCCAGTTGCTTCTCATTAATTATCAACCTGGGTAAGTCTTTTTGTTTCAAGAGTGTACACAATATGTGCAAGCTATAAATCCAGAGAGTAATGCTTTTTAAGTTGAATTATAAAACTTGATACAAGAGTAACTGGATGCAATCATAAATCTCAAGCTGTAACTTTTAAAGGAAATAATACATCTAAGCATCAAGACTTAATCTCAAGCAAAACCATAATCAAATCTGAAGCAAGAAATTCAATTGAAAATAGAATCAAATAATTTAATCTACAGGAATCATAAATAGAATCAAATGACAAAGATGCGAAGCACATAAGGTCATAATTAAAGAAAGGTAAACTAACTACAATACATGAAATCGGAAAATAGCAAACAAGATAAACTAGCAGAGAATGGAAAAACATCAAACCAATTAACCTCGCATGAATTAGAAAGATATAACACAGAGAATCTTAGTTTGATCCACCAGGGGTCGGGCCCTAGCCACCAACAAATACTGTTGAGCTACTTCAAAGAATACGAATGAACAACAACGTAGATTATGTATTAACCATTGAATTCAATCCTCATTACAACACAATGTGTCCTTCAAAATAACATTCTGTATATTATAATTGAGGTCCCCAACGAAAAGTTAAATCCCTCCATTATATCTCTTCCTATCCTATCCTATCTATCTCTAATCTAATCTCTAACCTCTAATAATCCATTCCCCTCTTTGATCTCTGTTCTCGTTTAAATACACAGAGAGTAGAGAGAAGTTACAATAGATATGATTAAAAAATGATTCCCACAACAAAATTGGATTGTTCACAACAAATTGATCAGCAAGATCATATCTGAAATATCTCTCCATCAACACTCAACATGAATAGGTCGAATTTGTTATTGCAACTGAGATAATTTGGAAAACAGCTGCAACAACAAATCTAAGGAAATCGTCTTCATATAACCTTCCATTTCTCTTAATACGGACCGAATTTGGGAAAACTGCTCGTTAAAAAGCTAATTTGGTTCATTCTAGACAAAACCCATGTTTTGGATTTTCCAAATTCTTCTCCATTTGCACGAAACATCTAATACAAAACTATCACTTCTTATTCCAGCGAATTTCTGAGTTGGCCCATTTAATAATGAGCTGAAGATTAAATTTTCAATCTGGAAAATATCTTCGAGGCTAAAATGGTGAGTGATGTTACAACAAATTTATTAATAAACCATCATTGGTAAAATCATGCATAATAATCATCAATTTACTAAAAATAAAGGAGAAGAAATAATATTTATATATAAGAGCATAAATAATTATAAAATAGAATTATATGATAAACCATGATAAATGACATGATAAAAAATGCTAGAAATGGATGAAATAGGCATTAAAGAGTGATAATAATAATGACAAACTAGCGCCCAACATACCCCCAAACTGAATATATTGCATGTCTTCATGCAACCCAAAGACTCTATATTAACCAAGCAATAATACAAAAAAATTTCATCCCAACTCATGAAATGGATGGAACAAATGACTTCTTCCTCAAATAATGAATATTCAATTTTAACAATGTTGATGAAGGCGTAACAATTTTTACATTGACATTCAACTATATATATATGAAGTTGCAACAAAATATGATACAAATAACAACAAACTTCATTAACCATTTCCTCAAAAAATACAAACCATATTTTGCTGAAATTTTGCAAGTAGATTTCTACTATATTAGTTCTTCTATAATCCAAAAATCATATCGTTTTGATGCAGGGATCATGAGATATGAGCAAAATGGCTGTAGGTGACACTGCATGATTTCTGAAATTTGACAAGCAAATATAACTTGAAATTGTATGGGTTTGTGTATTTTAATGATACATCTTTGTTATCCAAAAATCACAAGAATTCAGTTCATAGTTTTAAAGATATACATAAATTAATTTCTGCACTGTATAAAAATGAAATTGTATGCCTTAAATGAGAAAGAAAGTAGAAAACATCCATCATGTTTAGAAATTCCTCCCCCAATTGGAGAATTAGCATGCTCTCATGCAATGCTAGAATGCAAATTAAGGTGGTTGCTGCAATCTGTTGAAATCTATGCTTGGTGTAAAACAACATGGAATAAAGGAGTTGTTGAGAATAAATGAGAAGATCAATGGATGATAAAGAATATTAATGGCATGGTCATAATAAATAAATAAATGAAAGGAACACTCCCTCAAACTGAAAGAATACATGTCTTTGAAAAATGGGAAGTGGTAAAGATGTGGAATGAATGATGATAAATAATGCTCAATGGATTTTCATGAAATTCTCCTAAATTTGTAATAAATTAGAAAATTATGCTATTTTACCTCAACTTTTATCTCCGAAAAAATGTGGAATGATATGTATGGACTGGCATTTGTTGAAGCTGGTGTAGGCTGATTTGATGCTGAAAGTGATGCAAAAGGTGGAATCCAGGCAAGCACATCATGTCTGAACAATTGTTTGCGTTCGTGAGTTTCTCGAGCCTCTTCTGTTAGTTGCAATATTGTGGCCTTGTTGCGAATAGAGATTCCCCCCATACTTCTTGTTCTCCTGTAAACAAATCACTATTTTACATGCAAATTTCTTAAATCCACAGTTTTAGTTTTGAACAGCAACAGATAAGCCGTATGCAAAATACCAATCAGAAAAAACTTTTGTATAAATTGATCAAATCAACAAGTTATGGCAGAGTGTAGTAACTATATCGCATGCCATCCCATAATGCATATCTTTCCCCTCCAATTGGAAAAGGGAGTTCATGACCATAAAGCATAGTAAAAGTGTTGTTCTGATGGCAAGACAAGGGAATGAACAGTACGACAGTAAATGAAGAAGAGTACACATATCAATGATAGGACGATAAGAGATATGGTTATAATGAGAGCAGAGTGTGTAAAGATAGTTATGAATAAGAGATAGGGCACTTTGGATTGATGATAAGTTATGTGCAAAAGAAAATGACAACAATATGCCAAAAAGATGATTTGTTGACGATATTCTAGCCGAAAATGATGCGATTGATCGGAAACAATTTCTCATGTGTAAAGGTTCAAAATAGGGAAAAATTAATGAAATAACTTCTCCAATAAAAAGAGAGAAATAAGAAAAGGGTATTATAATAATAATTGATGATAAGATATAACTTCAATACCATAAGAAGAGCCTTTGCTGCCAGTAGGTGTCCATAGCCTCAGCAGGGTTGCCTTTTAACCCATATGAGCCAAGATCCTAAATTTATAAATGGAGGGTTTCAGTGGTGTTCTACAAAAGAGATCAGTGTGCTAGCATGGTAAATAGATAACCACACTGCCATTCACTGGGATGTAGAAAAAGTGATTAGGCTAGCTCGTGATGAAACCTCCTGTTCCAAGGATATTTTGGCTATCCAATGGATCATAACCCTGGTGAGGTAGCCATAATGGGAATGTCACTTCGCTACATCCTTATGAACATGGTAGGCTGCCTCTTAATGAGACCCCCTATCTTCTATTTGTAGGCAAACTTTTTTTGTTATTACACATTTTTATGATAAATAGAGGGATGCTCAGTACTCCTTAAGAGTAGGGATGGTGGAAGAAGTTGAACATGTCAATAGAAAAAAATATACCCATAATCTCATTTATTACAAACAAAGAATATTATAACCAAGAAGGGTGGAACCAACATGGTATTAAGATGATTAATCAATATCATGTACAATAGAAAACAATGCAGTAAAGTAGTATATAAATAATTGTGTCCCTTTTGAAAAGAATCTATCATCAAGGAGCTGTCATGTTAAAGATCATAACGTGAATGATATTAACTTGCTTCAATAGAATCCATAATTCTTGTCCTCATAAAAGTAGTGTACTTCATGCCATGAAAGGAAATCAATAAAATGTGGTTGAGATGAACTAGGAATAATCCCACAAGAGAAAGGAAGAGTTGTTCTCGAAATACTCCCAAAGTGTTGTTCCCTTGAAGGAACAACAAAAACACTCAAAAAAGTGTTGTTTCCTTTAGGGAACAACCAAAACACTCGAGAAAGTGTTGTTCCTTGTAGGGAAGAGCAAAGGAAAATACACACAAAAGTGTTGTTGCCTATAGGGAACAACAAAGAAAATGCACGCTAAAAAGTGTTATTCCCTATAAGGAACAACAAAGAAAATGCACACGAAATGTGTTGTTCCCTATAGGGAACAACAAAAAAATGCACTCGAAAAAGTGTTGTTCCTTATAGGGAACAATAGCTGTTCCTTGTAGGGAACAACAAAAAATGCACGCAAAAAAATGTTGTTCCCTATAGGGAACAACGAAAAATGCACATGAAAAAGTCTTGTTCATTGCTGCTGTTCCGTGTATGGAACAACAAAAAATGCACACGAAAAAGTGTTGTTCCCTATAGGGAACAACAAAAAATGTACATGAAAAAGTGATGTTCCCTATAGGGAATAACAAAAAATGCACACGAAAAGTGATGTTCTATAGAGAACAACAATTGTTCCCTATAGGGAATAGCAAAAAATGCACACGAAAAAGTGCTATTCCCTGTAGGGAACAACAACTGTTTCCTATAGGGAACAACAAAGAAAATGCACATGAAAAGTGTTGTTCTCTATAGGGAACAACAAAAAAATGCGCACGAAAAAGTGTTGTTCCCTGTAGGGAACAACAAAAAATGCACGCGAAAAATTGTTGTTCCCTATAGGGAACAAAAGAAAAATGCACACGAAAAAGTATTGTTCCCTATAGGGAATAACAAAAAATGCATACGAAAAAGTGTTGTTCCCTATAGGGAACAACAAAAAAAGAAAACAGGGAGAGAAAAACAACACAAACAAACAATCATCCCTATTGCTCTAAAAAACAGAAGGACAACCATACAAAAGAAATAAAAGGAATCGAGAAAAACATAAAAAAAATCACAAGTCTCAAAAATATCTTTTTACAGAATTGCGGTTGCCAAAAAGTTGCCTTCTGCAACTGAAACTTGCATGGAGGGGTCCTCATTGTTCAATTGCCAATGGAGCAGAAACTACAATTTGAAGGAAGCAACACTTGAAACAAAAAAACATAAGAGAAATCAGAAAAGAAACAACACTTTATTTAGAAACAGTATATAAATAAATAAATTAAGTTATAACAGCTATGATTTTATTTCCTAAGGGAATATCAATCTGTCAATGGAAAAAAAAATGATTCTTGGAAAAATGTTTTGGCAGCAGTGACATGAATCTTCAAATGGAAATCAATTCTTCATTTTTTCTGTATGAATCTGTTAGGTAATGAATTGGATGAAATGCCCTTGTTTCATTAAAATTTCTTTCAAGAATCGCTCATCCATAAATTGACCACCTTTATTCTCTTAAGACTTGTAAAAAACAAGTGTCTACCTGCAATAAAATATTAAATCATGGAGAAAGAGAAGTGATCATGCTCCCCTAATCCAAGAATTATGAAAATGATTAACAAGTAGTTACTCTATAAAACAAATCCATGGAAAAAAATAACAAAGGAAAATTTATTTGTCACTTGCGGGAGAGTAGTGGTCAACCATACTAACCAGCAATGTTTTAATCACAACTCCTTTGTTTTTGGTCTGATTCGAGTGATTCAAAATCCAAATGAGATCTAATTCAAATTTATATCACCAATATAAATAGGATTTGAAAATTCCATGATATGATATGTCAATTTTACTTAGAACAACCTGCATAATAGTGATTTTCGATTTTCGCACTTAGAACAACAGTGGATATTTTAAGCATAGTTTTTTTTTTTTTTTTTTTTTTTTTTTTTT